>JBBWSJ010000140.1:0-115729 GCA_038088505.1 Diaporthe velutina
TATTATATATTATTTCTCTATCATTAAATAGTAATATATTTTATATATTATTTTAATTTTATAAAGTTATATTTAAGCTATAAGTATATTTAATAATAGGTTTATAAAAATAAAATAAATAAAGTTATAAGCTTTAAAAGATAATAAAAATAAAATATTATTTCTTATTATATATTTTTAAGATAATAAGCTAAAATATTTAAATTTTAGTTATATTTATCTTATAGTATAAGCTATATGTATATTTAATTTTGTAATTATTGGGGTTAAATTGGTGGAGAAATATAGAGATGTTTTGGTGTGGCTTAGTGGGCGGAAGCAGGGGGTGGGTGGAAGGTGGGCCCCCTGACTTACGGCACCGTGACGATGTATTTGGTGATGTAAAACCTGTTAGAGACATGAACTCCAGAGGAACAGACAACTACTACGCGCAAAGGAGGATAGGACGCCAGACCATCTCCAACCAGAGAGTAATTTGCTGCGTGATCCATGCTGGGCAGGCCCCAGGCCAACAGACCTCCAAGCATCCCGGACAAGGCCGATGCGACTCTGCTGTGACAAGTTGAGCTTCAGCAAACGTTCATTGAGCAGGAAGGCAAGATGCAACCCCAAATCCTCACGCTTATTCCAGTTGTATAAGGGCAGGTTTATAGACGAGAATGGGCAGTCCTTGGGGGAAGTCGAACAAGGTGTCCATTTCCCCAAGTCAGCTTGAAGACCGGATAAGACTGGTATAAACGCATACTACGCACTGCGCTCCAGGTGATGCCAGGGCCGATCTGATTGAACTACAACCGCTTGAAGAGAAGCGGCAATGTGTGGATGTGAAACAAAATGATAATCAGAAAATACAGAATATGTATGAGCACGATGACCGGTGCGTTGAAGAGTCCCAGCTTGCACGCCAGAGTCTTCTTCCTCCATGTTACCTGGTCTCGGCCTTTCGTCCGATTTTAGGAGAGACTGGGCTTACGAGTGAAATTAGATTTCCTCAGACGATGAGCAGAGACTTGGCAGCCATGGTCTGGGTAAGCCGAGTTGGAAAGATAAGTATATACCTAAGGAAGTCTGCAAGACAGGTAGGATCCGAGGTCCTATTATCCGCCTAAAGTTCGGGATTTCCTGCACAATGACAGCATTCACAAAAGGAGGGGAGCCGGCCAAGCATTCGCACCTCGCGGTGCATAAGACGTCCCCTCTCGGAGTGATGCGGATCGGCACCCAATGGGTGCACTTGTGCTCGTGGAACGAGCCGGCATCACCATGCAGGAGCCATGGGGCATGCGGAGTAAAGAAGCACTGCTAGATCCCGCGTCCAAGACACATGAACATCTAAAATTCCCAACCGCTTCTCGAATTCACACACGAGGAGCATCAGCCTCAATCTCAACGGTGGTAACACGGGATACAATATGTCTTCCTCACCGGAGGACACAGTCGCCTTCATCGGTTCGTGGGACTCGTGACGCCCTAATGTTAATCTGACGACAAGCTGCTGATCACCCCTTGGCTACAGGCATCGGCGTGATGGGGTACCCGATGGCAAAGAATCTGCGGAAGGGTCTGGATGCCACGAGGACTCTGCTCATCTGCGACGTCAGCAAGGAAGCTCTAGACCGCTTTCGAGCCGAGACGGCGGGCAACGGGCCCGTCGAAATCGTCAAGAACGGATTCGAGGCGGCGAAGGCAGCTGTAAGTCATCCGGCGTCAAGGCCAGCTGGGTCTTCAAAATTATGCAGGTAGTATGAAGGATCGCTACTAATAGCCCACACTAGAACACGGTCATCACCATGCTTCCAGACTCCAAGGTGGTCAGGGCAGTCTACCTAGACCCCGAAACCGGCATCCTCGCCGGCGCGACATCAGCAACACCCGCACAAGGGGAAAAGCTCATCATGGAATGCGGCACGATCGAGAACGACACCATCCTCGCGGTGGCCAAGGCGGCCCAGGAGGCGGCAGCCCGCAGCGCCTCCTCCTCCTCCGCGCCCCTCACCTTCATCGACGCCCCCGTCTCGGGCGGGCCCATGGGCGCCGCCGCGGGCACGCTGACCTTCATGGTGGGCTGCGAGCCGTCCGCCCCCGCCGCCGCGTTCCCGGCCGCGAGGTCGTACCTGCGCCACATGGGCAGCGAGGAGGGCATCTTCCTGTGCGGGGCCGTGGGCGCGGGGACGGCGTTCAAGATGATCAACAACTACCTGAGCGCCATCACGTCGCTGGCGGCGTCCGAGGCGCTCAACATCGGGGTCAAGGCCGGGCTGGACCCGGCGCTGCTGACGGACGTGATCAACGCCAGCGGGGGCCAGTGCTGGGTGACGAGCAAATCCAACCCCGTGCCGGGCGTACAGGAGGGCGTGCCCAGCAGCCGCGGCTACGAGGGCGGGTTCCGCATCGAGCTGTGCGCAAAGGTGCTGGCCATGGGCTCGCGGCTGGCCGAGATGGTCGGGGCGCGCACGGTGCTGGACAGGCCGACGCTGGGCGCCTTTGAGGAGGCGATGAAGGATACGAGATACCAGGGGAAGGATGCGAGGGTTGTGTATAAGTGGCTGAACGAGAGCGAGAAGCACTAGTTTTCCCCGGTATCAGTGCAGTTGTCCATTTGGGCCTCTGCTGGACTGGATTGATTGCCCCTCACTTGGACCACCAATTGTTACGTCCCTTATGCTACCATAATAAACAGCCGGGCTATAAATTTGCACCCGGCTAGTCGGCACGAAAATCAAGCTGCATAGAATGCTGGCTTAGTCTACCATGTAGGGTCCAGGGGTTTTCAGAATAGTACATTTCGTATACACAGTCTGACCGGGTGCATGAGCTGGTAATTGATGGTCGAGACGGACATGGGAGGGACGGGCCTATCACCGGATCTCGTCGCTTTCCTCACAGCGTTGGTGCCACACTCTCCGAAACATGACCAGGGACTTTGACTTACCGGCAAGGTAATATCTAGGACGGCATGGGGGGCGGGCAGATATGATCGATGGACTCTTCGGGTTCGGTGTTCAGCAAATATAAACATCGTATGACATTATGCTTCACGCGAAACCCGGACTTAAGCCTTATAATGCTCGCTCCGAGGATGACAGCATTGCATGTGAGCAGCCGAGCAAGCCACGCAGTGCCGTGGGCAGGAAGAGCCTCAGAGAATCACTTTGCAGTTGGGTCTGCACTTGGATGTTTCGACCACCTCGCCCTAGCCTCTGTTCCATGCTGCGGCTCTCGCTCGTGAGCTCATTTTGGGCCAGCTTGGTTTGGTTGGCCAGGATTTTCTGAGGCACTCCTGGCTGGATGCACGCGCGGAAGTGGCACAAACTGCAGTCAACCAGCAGTTGCTGCACTTCCGCTGCATTGGATGTGTACTGCACCTGTCAACTCATGCGTCCACAACGCGTGGGCTTTCTCGAATAGGCGCTTTACTCCGGTTCTCTATTGCCTGTTGTCAGCCAGTCGCCACGGTACACGGACCACGAGTTCGTGGCAGGAAAACATGCTATGCCGCCAGCCTTTTCCCCGGCAACCTGGTCCACGAGCATATGTCGACTTGACATGCTGCCGCACAGATGCATGAGCTCTGCTATTAGTTTATGAGCATATATGTGCGTTAAGGTTGGGATTTGTAAGCAGATTTCATCCTCGCTGATGCCATCGCACGGCTGAGGTAAGGTGGTCTCGCGTAACGAGCAGTCAGAGGGGCCGCTTATATCCGCACCCGCAAACTCTGGACACGCGACAGTCAAGCCGCTGCAGCAGCAAAGTGCATGCGTGCACCCGACAACTTGACCCCATGCCCTGTCTCTGCTTGCCGTTTGCAGTGGTTTGGTGCGAGAGGGCAAGGAAGATATAAGAGACTGATATCGGATGGAAAGAAGAGAATGAAATCAAAACCAGACAGAAGGTGGATAAGAAAGAAAGAGAGAAAAAAAAAGATGAGCAAAGATGGACCAACCGTTGCCAACCCTGTTGCACAGCGGGAAGGGGCGGGCCGTTCCCCCCAGCCCAGCCCAGGCCAGAGCGGGAAACCTTTTCCCTCCGTGGCCAGGTCGCGCTTTTTGAAGAGGAACAAGCCACCCGCACCCGCACCCACTACACCCACATCCAGGCGCTGATCACTTGCCCGACTTGCTCTTGCACCTCGCAGCCCACTGCCCCCAGACCTGCACCAATTTGGTCTGACCGGTGTACAGCATAGCATGACCTGGGTAGTACACACGTTCACTTTTCCCATGCCTGCTGCCCAATCTGAGGAGCCTCAGGAGCATCCCAATTGATCCTGGGAGACAAGGCAAGAAGGAAAAAGAAAAAATAAATCAGAAAAGGAAGAGGAGAGAGGGAAGGGAAAACTCAGCGGTTCTCGCTCTGCCAGGCACGGCTTACTCCTCTTTTTTTTTCCCCCCAGTCGTCCATACTGTCCCCTTCTCACCTGACTCCCGATTCTTCAACCACCTCCCAGCCTTCCTTCCCTTCCTCAAACCCAACCTACCTGCCCATCCGCCGAGTCTACACCGGTGCACCTGCCTTGTTGTTCAGCCCGACCTCGGCTTGCGCCCATCACCAGCCACAACTCTCACAGCCCAGCCGATGCCATAGCATAGCACGCTCGTTTCCTCCTTCCCTTTCCCTCCTGCCCTCCTGGCTCACGCCTCACAACTCTTGCCCCCCGCCTGCCTCTGCCCGTGCCAATCTTGGCCCTCCTGCCTGCTTTCTCTCACGCCCTGTCGCCTTGAGATGAGGGGCAACACCGTTGCGGACACTTGGGCGCGAATACCTGGCCTGTCGTCATACTGGTGCCTGCAGATCCAATGGCGCGTCGACGAAGACGTCGTCGCTGCACTCACCGAGCCTCGCTACCCCGTACCTGACGAGAGCCTCGACACCATAATCCTAGTCCAGACCATCTACCTCCTCCAGCTCTTCCTCCATCTCCACGAGTTCGACCCCTGCATCAAGGAGGGCGAGCCGGACGAGGAGCTCCTCCGCCTGTTCCAGGATAACCTCGCCCGCGAGTTCAACGCCGCCTACGGCACAGCCCACGCCCGCTTGGATCGAGGGCCATGTCCGGATGGCGAATCGCTCGAGCGCGTGGTGCGCGGACTCATGCTCGCACAGAGGGAGGCGGGCCAGCAACAGCCCGAGCGCTCCCGCTCCTCGCATTCAGACTCGCCTGACTCTACCAAGACCAGACTGCAGCAGCTGCTTGTCCAGCTCGCCGCCGAGCTCAACAAGCCCGTCTACATGCACAAGTCTCGGTACGAAGAGACCCACGGCCCGCGGACGGACGAGACGTGGGCGGCGCGCTTTGCCACGCGCATCATCCAGTGGCGCTTCCACATGCGCAACCCCATGGTCCAGCCGGCATTGAGGGAGCAGATCATCCGCGTTGTCGAGGACGCCCACGCGCTGGACGAGGAAGGCCTGGAGGTGTATCGCATGCTGAGGACCGCGGCGCCCGGCTTCATCCACGTAGTCACGCCCCTGCAGCCCGAACTGCAGCCGACGCTGCGGCAGCCAGATCCAGCCCACCACGGGCCACACTCGCATCAGCACCAGAGGTCCATTAGCAGCGGCGGCATGAAGATGCAGCACATTCTGGCCTCGCCACTGCCGCAGACACCGGACCAGACGCCCTCGGCATCTTCGGCTACGCCGCGCACGCCGCTATTCCCTCGAAACGCCCAAGTCCCGGTGCCACCGCCACCGTCATCATCACATCAACATGGCGACAACGGCTGCAACAAAAGGGCGTCGGCACACGACCTTCCCTATCCGCCGGCGAAGCGACCACGATCGGCACATGCGCAAGACGCAATCGAGGCCGAGAGCGCACATCCTGAACCGAAGCGAGAGCCACCGGCGACAGACGAGGGGAATCCCACGGGTGACATTCCGATTCGGGGCGGGCAGGCGGACGACCAGGAGGATCCCCCGCAGGCGGCGCGGGCTGAGGATGCGAACGTCCTCCAACGGATACTGGATAGTGTCACTGGGCTTCACCAGAGGATGGAAGGGCTGCACCGAGACCTGGGCCAGAGGTTCGACGCGCTGGACGATCGACTGCAGCGGCTGGAAGACTGGATGACGGTGAGTGAAAGCTTTCCTTGCTCCCTTGGGGGGCCCGTCCCTTTTATGGAGCGGCGCCACGGAGAACCATGGCGACCGAGCCGTTCTTCTTCTAAGACATGTCTTTCGGCGCTAGTGCGCGACTCTAAAAAGATACTAGTGTTCATGGGAAGTCCGACTAACTTGGCCATCATGGGGGAAATAAGGATCCCGTATAGTCCGCGGGGCCGATTCCTGGCCATCGTCTTCACAGGGCCGCTGCGTCGAGGTCGAGCAAAAGAGGAGTCCCAGGTTCCACAGCACTGGGCTCCGGTGAGAGATCAAAGCTGTGGTTTCTCGGCCCTTGCGGGCCGTTCCGGCGTAGAGAGGAAACGATTGCATGAAAAAACAATACAATACTCGACCTGACCCTTCTTGCTTCGGGGGAGAAAGGGCCAAGGGTAATGGATGGGCGGCGGTGCCCATGGCTTAGACGGCGGTTTCTGGAGTTTGACAGCCGTCCCGTCCAGCCCCAAGTTATCAGGGGCACGGCGGGACGGACATGATTTATGGTAGAAGCCGGGCGCGGCCGCAAGGCTTGTCCTAGCTTCGCCCAGCGCGGCCCCTTCGCCGGGAAGAAGACCGGCATTGCCGGGGGAAAAAAAACATGATAGCTATGTAAATGCCATCGCATACAGAGCCAGCCGTGTTTTCGGCCGGCACATACGTGCACACAAACAGGTCGGGCAGATCTAACAGACTGCCTCGGCCCGGACCAGGCTTTGGTGACTCCGCCCTCAGCAGGGGCAGGATTCAGATTGGTTTTTTTTTTTTTTTGAGGAGAAATTTGCATCCAATGTTATTGATGCGCCCAGTTTGTCCCTTTTTTTTTTTTTTCTTTCTTCTTCTTCTTTTCGGCCCAGATTCCGAGACAGGGAAAAAGAAAGAAAAAAAGAAGAAAAAAAAAGGAGATGGCGTGGGACCGAGATCGCGCCGAATGGGACATGGCGTGTGCAGGGATTTCCTTGGGATGGAAAAACCTGCCAACTATTATCGGGCCTTCGTCTTTCGCATATACTAGGACTAACCCAACTCCCTGGGGGGGGCGGGTTGATGTAAGTAGGGCTCTTTGGGTATATTCCTCTGGGGGTATTCCTCTTCCCTCCTTCCAGGGAAGGGATCACAATAACAAAAATGGGCTCGTCCTGATGACTCGACCAGGGTGGCTGGCCTGGCCCCCTTGCTGCCGTCCAGGCTGCTCGCTTGCTTGCTTGCTCGCCTGGTATGGCGGCGGCTGTCTGTGGCTTGGTCCACACAAGGTATTGTAGGTCCGCGCTAGGAGGGTTGGGTGGGTGTTGTTTTTGGTTTTTTTTTTCCGTATCCGGCCTGTGGAATTTTCACAAGTGTGAATGAATGCCCTCTCTTCCATCCATTTCTTTCTCTCTCTCGTCCTGCCTGGGCTTTGCATCGTACTAGATGCCCCCTGAAGAAAATCCTCGTCTTTTGATTTCCGGGGGTCGTATATGTATGTATGTATGTATGTATCATGCACTAGGGAGGCCCGGACTGTTGCGTTTGGTGTTGGATTTGAGGTCCGATTTGTGAATATCGATCAGGTGAGAAGGGGCTTTGGTCCTTGTTTGTTTGGGGATGGGATGGTATGAAGGCATGCATGGATGGAGGTTGACAAGAGGTTCGGCCACACACACACGGCTTTTGCTCGGGTCGCGCCCGCCTTGGCTGGCTAGGGGCAGCTTCTCAAAACCTGGATACATCACTTGACAAAGACGAGAGAGGGATTTAAAGGCACCTACGACTGCGTTCATATGGTCCCCGTAGCATCGCACTGATAGAATGACTTAAGAGACATATAGCCCACAATTCCAGCTAGGTTATGGGAGCGGAGAGCTGTGTCCCCAGGAGGTGGCCGGGCACTGTCGCATTCCAATGGATCTGTATCCCACAGTTACACCCGATGGAAGCTCTGAGCCCCGAAGGTTTGTGACTATATATATACTGATTTCTACTTGAGTGCTTGCATGAACCGTGATGGGCATGATACTGCGCAACGTTGCATGGGGGCTACGAGGTGCCTTTCCCAGAATTTCACAACCATCGAGCAGGTTGCATCTATATGGTCTCGTGATATAGCTCCCGCTGTGGTATACGCCTCGGTTCGGGGATGATCTCTGACTTATGACAACCAGACACTGGAAACTACTTACACAAATATAAGTGCCAGTCCCTCGAGCGACGAAACATTGAAGAGAAGCAGATGGTCTTCTCTGTCATATAATCGACCCACTGACTGAAGGGCTCGTCGAAAATGGTGGGAATGGCTTGTAGCAATGTTCGATAGCAGCAACATTGGCATCAGATGGATAGGACAGAACAGTGTCGCTTGATTCGGCCACTTACCGGGGCAGTTATTCTTGCCGTGGCCAGCTTGGTAGAGGGACAAGCCACGATTCATTTGACATCACTTTCCCCAGTCACCACACCTAGTAATACAAGAGCCGTCATCTGAGACTAAACACGATAGCATTGAATTGATAGAGACCCGCCAGATAACCTTGAAGCTTACACAGCATGTGCGGTACCCCGGCCACCCACCGAGTAAATACAAGACCGGAATGATAGGGGGAAAAGAGACACTCAGTCACGAACAAGGAGCAGTGCAGTTGCGACCCGCCCTAGCCCTCAGCACCACCTCGTCTAGCTGTCACCATCTACCTCCTCTCGACTGTGTCGGGCTGCCCAGCCACACTCAGAGACATCAAGCGACGGGCAAGAGAGCCATCGAAATGCTCCCGCCTGACTCTGCGCGCGGGCGGCCGCGAGGAGTTGCCGGCGCCGTCTTCATCGTCCTCGTCCTCGTCCTCCTCCCGCCTCCGCCTCCTACCAGGCCGCGCCGCCCTGCCAGACCGTCGAGCAGCCTCTTGCTGCTGCCGCGTGCCGGGCGACGTGTCGTTGCCGCCATCGCCGCCGCCGTCATCATCATCATCCTCATCATCGTCGTCGATGATGTGGACAATGTTCTCCGCCATCGCCTTGAGGGTGTCGCACGCGGAGCTGATCCCGCCCGCCGCCTCCCTGATGGCCTCGAGCTTCCTGGCCTCGCGGCTCCTGCGAGGAGGGGGCCGGCTGCCGGGGCCGGCCGGGCTGTTGTCCCCCGGCCCCGGCGTCGGCGTGGGGGCTCCCAGCAGCGTGGACGGTCCGGGCACGGTGGCCTGCTCCGTCGTGGAGGGCCCGGTCTCGTTCCCGGGAGGAGGCACCGGCGTGGGAGACCTCGTGTCGTCGTCGTTGTCCGTGTCCGGCTCCGGCGCTGGGGACCCCGGGAGTGGGAACCCCGCGATCGGGAACTCCGGGACAGAGAACCCAAGCGGGGCCCAGCTCTGCCGCGGCGCGAGGGGCCTCGGCGGCGCGAGGACGTCCGGCTGGGCGACGGCGGGCCTCCTGCCCACCCAGTCGTAGGAGCTGGCGAGGACCAGGTACCTGTTGTCGCGCATCCTCTCCAGGAGCGGGATCTCCTCCAGCTCCACGGAGGATCCGCTGGAGGAGGCGGACAACTTCCGCACCGACGCGGCCTTTCCTCCTTCTCCTCCCCTTCCCCCGCCTGTCTTTGTGACGGGCCGGTACTTGTCGCCCCGGGTCATGCGGTAGTCCGACGGCGGCATGGCCGGGTGCTCGAGGTTCCACTTCTCTATCATGTCGTCGAACATGAAGTAGTCGTTGGTGTCGGCCTCGTCGATCTGGTGTTTCAGATCCCACTTGAGCGCGCGGTCGAGGCGGATGTTGGGCACTGTCCAGGCCGTGCTGAAGTCCATGATGCGGCTGTCTTTGTAGTTTCTGTCCTGGACTGATTGTATATAGTATATATTAATCACCTGCTGTAGAGCCAGGAACAGTACATCATGGGGCCTTCCAAAACTATATAACAGACGGGGAAGCATTAAAAGGATGGAGGAAGCTGTGCTTACTGTCCCTGTGAGTGATGCCGATACTGTGCAACTTGTTGATCCCCTGCGCCATGTCGTGGGCCTTGCTGATATCCAACGCACCCAGCCTGCTCGCGTCGGGTATGAACTCCTTGACCAGCGCGTAGATGGGGAACACGGGCCTGTCAGCCACCTCGGCGTCCGTGGCTATGTACTGAGAGAACCACCCCCTGCGCGGCAGCCCTATCCTGTCCCACACGGCCGAGGCGTAGGTCTCCTCGCCCAGCGCGATGTACCCGTAACACCTCCAGGCTATGTCCTCGCTGCCGGTCTCCCTCAGCCGGCCGTACGCCCGCGCCTCGCAGTTGAACGGCGTGAGCTGGTCGTTGAGCAGCTGCGGGCCGATCCCGAACGCCTCGAGCTTCTCGGCGCTCGCGGCGTTCTCCTCCTCGGCCCGGATGTGCCTGAACATCTTGAGCGCGTAGGTCTCGCCGTCGATCGTGACCCTCCATACGTGGCTGTGGGCGCCGCTGCCGAGCCCATTCACGAACTGGACGGGGGCGTGGTTTCCGTTCTTGAACTTCCCCAGCTTTGGTCCCTACAGTATTCTGTCAGAAGATCTTTTGTGAAAAAGGACATGATCTTCTCAAATGCGGTTGGGGTTACGGAACAATCTCAACGCAAGTGTGTTTTGCAGACTTACGGGCGTTCTAGGCAACATGTCGTCCGTATCTGACGCCATCCTATTAGGTAGCACTCGGGCCAGTCACTTCTTCTTATGCGGGATTGTATGTCCAATATTTGAGATGGTGTATTGGAACTTCCTTTCAAAATTGGTTTGAGTGTAAAAACCCATCATTTTCCATGTATTGATTCATGATATCCCGAGACAAAGCGCCCTGGTACTTTTAGCGGGACAATTGCGGAATTGTTCTTGGAATGTAGAAGAGGTGGCACAATGTGCTTATGCTCTCCGGATCCGTCCATGGTGGCCACAACGATAAAGAAATTCCTATTCAGCCCAGTAAGCAAGCAACTTGTTGTCTCCTGAATTTGTGCAAATGGATGACTTCCGAGGTTCATGGCAAGGAAGAAAACAATTGTGACCTCAACAATCTTAAACGAGACAACAGTTATGAACAATCTGGTTTCCACAGGCGTTCAAACATGATCTCACAAAGTGGTTAACGATTCTCACTTATGACGGGCAAATACTAGGTGGGTGCCATCAAATAGCCTAGAATTGAAGAGCACGTATTGCTTTCTCCATGTCTTGGAAAGAAGATGATAAAAGTGGGGCACACCGGCTGCACGGCGTGTCCGGCGTGTTCAGCGTCTTGGGCGTGTTTGGCGTCTTCCGCGTAACTAAAAACACATTTTCATCTAAGTGTTGTAGACTTTATAATTCACACTACCCAGGATACTACAAATAGGGCGATGTTTGTACATAAGGGAGTGAAGGATGTCCGATGAGACTGTCCGATATAATTACACTACTTAAAGTCTCCTTTGGAAGAGTCCAAAGCAACAATGTCTCCCAAGACTTTCAGGCAATACTGGCTTCCCGAAAAGAAGGGCTTCTCCAGCCTGGTCCTACGGGATGTCCCGTTCGAGCCTCCGAAATTCGGGCAGGTCCTCGTCCGGATCAAGGCCGTCTCGCTGAACTGGCGGGACTGCATCCTAGCCCTGGGGACGTATCCCTTCCCCGGGCCAGACGCCGTCGTCCCGGGAAGTGACGGCGCTGGTATGTGGCCTGGTGCAAACTATCCTAAAAAACAAGCAAGTCCCACTGATATCTTGCTTGCGAACAAAATAGGCATAGTCGAGGCCGTCGGCGAGGGCGTCACCGAGTGGAAGGCCGGCGACCGTGAGTACCATTCTTCTCCTGCCACAGCCCCCCGATCTTTGTGCTTTGGAATGCTCCGGATTGTATCACTTCAGGACCCGTGATTAACAGGCACTAGGCGTCCTCGCCAGCTTCACGCAGGACCACGTCGCGGGCCGGCTGACCCACGCGGCCTCGCTCACCCAGCTCGGCGGCGAGGCCCAGGGCCTGATGGGCGAGTACCACAGCTTCCCGCGCACGGGGATCGCGCGCGTGCCGGACTACCTCACCCTCGAGGAGGCGTCGTGCCTGCCCGTAAGCAGCTTCAGGATACAATCTTACCCCCCCTTCGAGGATAAACAACCTCTATCTGTAGCCTATGGCTCAAAAGCGAATTTTTTTTGAGACAGGCATTTGGGCACACTGTGTGGCCTGGTCTTGCTTCAATTTCGAACAAGATTTCTTCCTTGTTGCTTTTGTTCGCTGACTCCTATTGCTGTAGTGCGCGGCCCTGACGGCCTGGAACGCCCTGTACGGCCTCGCGCCGCCCCTGCGCCCGGGCCAGACGGTCGTCCTGCAGGGCACGGGCGGGGTGTCGACGTTCGGCCTGCAGGTCGCGGCGGGCCATGGGCGCCACGCACGGGGTCAACTACGCGACGACGCCGGGCTGGGCCGCCGAGGTGAAGAGGCTCACGGGCGGGGCCGGCGCGGACCACATCGTCGAGGTCGGCGGCACGCTGACGCTGCAGGCCTCGTTCGACGCCGTCGGGTACAACGGGGTGATTCATGCGATTGGGCACATCACCAACCCGGACCCGCTCGGCGCGGGCAGGGACCTCAGGGGGCCGGACGCGGCGTTCCTGGCGCTGGACAGGCATGCGCTCCTCCGCGGCGTGGTGGTCGGGTCGCGGGAGCAGCTCCAGGACATGCTGGCGTGTTTTGAGGTGAATGATATCCACCCGGTCATCAACAGGGTCTTTGAGTTCGAGCAGTTGGTGGAGGCGTACGAGTATCTCTGGTCCGCCACGCATACTGGGAAGGTGGTGATCCGTGTGCCCTGATGTAGCATGTCGGCGAAGCAAAGTTGCTTGCACGAGGTGCTTTTGGCTTTCCAGAAATATATTCAGCTTTGAATGGACCTTCACGTCAGCAAGAGCCCCCCGCCTTGGTTTCGAAGGACATCTTTCCAGTCCACACTGTCGTGCTCCGCGGCGGTGGTTCTAGTCAGCCACACTTCTTCAAGGGCTTCGCATGCACGTAGAACGTTGCGAAACCCACGTATCTTGTCGATGGAACGCAATCTCGAGCGTATTACTTCCATGTCTTGCAGGTCCGTGGCCTCTCCTCCGGCCATAAAGAGAGGAAAGAGGAGGATGCCGTCGGGATGAGCGTCTTCTGGGATCTTGGAAATGTTGTCCAATACCGTTTGGACCTCGCCAGAAACCATCGAATCTAGACTTCCGGTCGTGGAAGTTGTCTCCCGCATCCGCTGGTAAAGGTATATGAGCGCAGCGCTCTTGTAGGCATATGCAGTGGCTTCCAAGACCGGGTCCGAGGAACTCGGATGCCACAAGCGAAGCTCTTGCTCGATCTGAGAACACACCGCCGTTCGATCAATAGCATCCTCGCCGTCGGGCTGTGGTTCACCCGGTGCCAACATGTCCCCAGGTACATTGAAGGAACTGATCTGGGATATGTAGACCAGCAGCTTAGAGTGAACACCAAGGTACGAGTCCACGGTGTCACCCAGCCCCTCCAGGTACTCACCAGGTATCAGCGCCGGCCGCCCAGAGGTGACGCTCCCCAGGATGTCATGGTACGCAAAGTTGCGCAGCAGCCACTCCCCCTCGGCACTGCCTCGGAACGCCTCCGGGCCCCGGAGCCCCCGCCCCCGCCTCCGATTGCCCGGCTCGTGCGCCAGCAGGCGGGCCGACATGATGACGGAGCGCGCGCCCGCCAGGTGCTCCGAACACCCCGTGCGCAGGCCGAGGATGGCCTCGGAGGCGGAGAGGAGCAGGCACGACGCCAGGGCGGTCTCGCAGTCGTGGACGGCCGCGAAGGGCCTCGACACGTCCGCGCCGAGGTCCCTCAGGGCGCGGGACCGGGCCTCCATCGCGGCGATCTGGTAGGTGGGGTCGAAGTTGGACAGGTTCCCCGAGGCGAGGGCGACGACTGAGTCGAAGAGCGTCTGAGACTCCATCGCCATCGGCAGGAGGGCTTGATAGGGCCAGGTTAGCTGGGGCTGAAAGAGTGGGGAAGGGCTTGATCGTGCTCACGCACCCGACAGGAATGAGTTTTGGTAGCCGCATGCTGTTAGCTTCAGGGCCAGGAAGTTCACGTAGTATCTCATGAAAATGCGTGTTGATGGGTTTCGGCCATGGGCAGATCCTGGAACAAGATCATCTTGCGGCGGACGGGAAGCTATGGTACCCTCTCTGGAGGCATCTGATGTCCCAGTCACTCGTCTTACAGGTTCACGGACGCATTCGAGGTTGAGGCGCACACAACTCCCGCATCTGGGGAGCGTGTTCTCGACGCACTTCTTGCGCCTCGCGCGACAGGTCAGGCAGCCGGTGTGGTCATGCTTGGTGCCTCTACGCCTCTTGACCTGAGGCTGCTCAGACATGTCGGCGAAGAGTGTACAAGGCCGGACGTTGGCAAGAAGACCGGCGTGCATAAGAATGGTAATGAGCAGCGGCCGCGATATTGCGGAGCGGGGCTAGCAACTGAGATGCACCAGGGGAAAGCTTGACTCGGCCGTGCCGTTGACTCTTGTTGGTTCCGACCGGATCAAATCAAAGCACGGCACGGAAGACCGCGTTCGGTCCAACACTAGTCAAAAAACCATTCTTTCTAGAAGTCGATCTCCAGGGTCCTTGGGTTTGCAGCTTTGATGGCTTCCTCGATCTGGCCCACAGAATATATTTCCCTGCCAGATCAGGCCGAGCAGGGGATGTTGGTCGAGCCTGCACCGCAAACTGGTCAGAGACCCAGATTCATCGAGATTTTGCAACCTCATTTCGAACATGGTTCTAGATGTAATGCTAGATCAGTTCATCTCGGGCCACATGAATGCCCTTGAGTGGGAGCCGAGGCAGTGAGAACAAAGACATGTCTTGAGTAAGGATGCAGTCTGCTCAGGCCGAACAGCACCTCGCTGTCGCCTGCAGGCCACGACCGGATTCCCCCATTCCTGCAGTCTCAGTCCGGCGGCAAAGCAAACTCAATGACTGGCAGAGAACAACACAGACCTGCTTGTCAGTGAAACCCAAATCGAAAGATACCGTACCCATGAAAGCGTTTACGGGGGGCCACAAGAGAGGCCTGAGCTGGCTCATAAGTGAGCGGATATAGCGGACGGCAGACAAGGGTCTTCCCGTTTACGAGCGCCCGACGTGGCACGCGTTTGATTGGAAAGGTTCATGCCCATCTCACCCTCTTCCCTCATCCGGCCGCCATGTCAACAAAAGCTCCACCACGACCACAGTCACAACCGCGAACAGCGCGACTCGACACGGTGGAGCCCAGGGTATCGCAGCTCAGGCAGGGGTTGCGATGGGACGGCGGGAGGGGATGGGCTGCACAAGCACACTGGCAGACAAGTCGACTGGCCCACAATGACCCAAAAGGGTCCCCCCCTCTGCTGCCATGATGGCTCATATCACCAATTTCCCTGGGCTATAGGTGGCCCCTTCTTCCCCCCCTCCCCAGCAACCCACGCATGAACTCGGGAATTAGCGAGTACCGGCCAAGATGGACGGTCCAGTGTGTTCTTCTGGCTTCTTTCTTCCTCGTCTGCCCTCTCCTCTCAGTCAAACGCGGTCGCGACCCACCCACCACCAGGAGCGCGCGTGCCCGCCCCTGACCCCAGCGCGCCTGCAGAGAAGAGAGGGAGAGAGAGAGAGAGAGACGAGAAGGGGCGGTCTATAGGTGAGTCACAATATACCATCGTAGCATGATGGTGATCGGATATCAGGGGTGTAAATGCCCGGCCGTCCGCAAAAAGTTTTGTGGTTTCCTCTCGTCTCGAGCTTCTCTTTTCGTCGTCTTTACATACGCCTCGTATATTGCTCGCTAGGAACAGGAGCAATCAGCTACTACTAGCGGTATAACATCGTGCTTCGCCTCTTCATCAATTTTCTCGCCCGCAAACAAGGACCAACGAGGCAGATAATATATCCAGCGCCTCCTGAGACGCCGATCCGCCCGCCCCAAACTTTGGCCAGATCCTCGGGGACCTGCCACTTCATAATACCACCCTATCATCGAGGACACCTTCTAGGTTGAAAAAAAGAGAAAAGCCCTCAAAGGAAATCCCCCACCGAAATAGAAAAGAAGGGAAGAAGAAAAGAAAACCACCCCACATGGGTTTCTTCTCAAAGACAAAACCAGAAATGGCCCGCGAGACCCCCAAGTCAGGCTCGAGCGACGGCACAAACAGCAACGCCTCCGAGAACGGCGGCGGCCAGTCGACATCAGCGGAACCGCAGCGCCCGGGCACCTCGGGGACGGAGATGCTCCTCGTCAACAACCGACAGCGCGCCTCGGTGCGGCTCCGCGACGCGCAGCGGAAAGAGCGCGCCTACAAGACCAAGAAGCGGTCCTCGGCGGCGCGCGCCAACTGGACCGAGGCCAAGCAGCACTTCCGCGAGGGCCTCGGCCACAACAGGAACGGGCTCAGGCTCACGTGGCGCGTCGTCAGCTCCGTGGGCTACCTGTTCCGCGCCAAGAACGACAAGCTCAAGGCCGAGGCCGAGGAGAAGCGCAAGCTCAGGGCCGCGGACAAGCAGCGCAAGCTCGAGGAGAGGCTGAGGCGGGAGAAGGAGCTCGCCGAGAAGGAGGCCGCCGAGGGCGGCGCCGAGGCGGGCGGCGAGGGCGCCGCGAAGAAGGAGGGCGAGGGCGAGGGCGAGGAGGCGGCTGCGTGAGGGGGAGTGGAAGTGTGTGGGATGAATTGGGCGGGGTGTGAGACTGGAGGTTGATTTCACACACGGTGCGTTGAGGTTGGGACTTGGCGGTTGTGTATGTGGTCTCTGAAGCAAAAGATATTGCCGGGCCACAGACCTCGACACTCTCCCCCCCTCGCCAGCACGCTTTTCCTATGTCTTGTTTTACTGACGTCTTTCCGGGACAAGAACCCCCCCTCCACTCATTCTTTTCCCTACAAGTCATATCTGCTTTTCTGTTATTTGTTTATTTTTGATTCCCACTGTTTTTATCACGGCTTTTACGAGGCAACGATCACGACCAGCACATTCACCTTTGAGGTCCGATGTCGAAGAGGAGGAGGATGAAGAAGGAGAGAACGAGGGGCTTGGACTGGTCAAGTCGTCGGTCGGGTTTCTGAACCTGGGCCTCAAACACGTACATGGCCCTCATGGAAGGGCCGTTTTTTCTTATGTCAACGTCACTTGGAGGAGTTGGGACTTTTGCTTATTTTTCCAGAGATATCCAAGGTTGCAAGGAGGGTGTGCGAGAAGGAAGAGTACAAGCACACACACACGCAAAGAGAGAGAGACGGGGAGAGAGTATATTGTCAGTCATAGTGGACGGTAGCAGCAGGATCATGATACCGAGATAATATCTAGTAGTCGAGGGGCAGATATGAGGCCGATCATTGAATTTACAACGATAAGCACCGATGCACATACATACATCCTGAATCCCACGCAGTCCATTTTCAGCGCCCTGTTCAAGTCAGGTCTGACGTCTAATAATCTCACGTACTGGGCCTGCACAACTATTCTTTCGTCGTCATCGCAGCCGGACAGGCCGTGCCTTTTGCCTGCCCCGATGCCGGGCCACAGACCTCGTCTCACGCGTGCACCTATTCTATGGCTGGCTCGAGTGGCAACCTCCAGAAGCTCGCAGGTCACTTTTCGAGAGAACTCCATCTGCCCGCTCCGAAACCGTGAAAACAGGCCGTCAAGGTAAACGTAAGTCGCGAAACGAAACGGTCGATCCATCCATTTCAAAGACCCTATGTCATCATGCAATCTACCAACCCCATCTTTCATCCCGCAGATCCCAAAACCCAAAACCTCCTAAGCAGCCTTCTTCGCAAACTCGACCTTGAGGATAAGATGCTTGAAACCGAAGCCGTCCATCTTGCCGCACGCCCTCTCGGCGTCGGTCCTGTCCGCGAAGCTGATGAAGGCGAAGCCCTTTGCGCGGCCCGTCTCCCTGTCCTTGGCCAGGAACACGCGCGTGACGCGGCCGAAGCGCTCGAACATGTCGCGCAGCTCTTGCTCTTCTGCCATCTCGGAGACCTGGCGGGGGGGTAAGTCAGTCAGCATGTGTGTGATATTTTTCATATGCGATGAAAATATATATATAGGATAGAAAGGGGGTGAGCATGAAAAAACGTACGTTCGTGACACGCAGCGTGGCAAAGTCGTCGCGCTCGCCAAACTTGCCGCCGCCCATCCTCTCGCCCTCGCCGCGCGCGCCGCCGTTCCGCAGCGCGGGCGGGACGTAGGAGCCCTTCTTGCCGGCGCCGGCGCCACCCGCAGCGGGCGTCGGGTCGTCGCCCATGCCCGCGGCGACGTCGCCGGTGGCGACCTCGCCGACGGGGGCCATGGTCTCCTTGTAGGGGCAGCGGGCGGTGAAGTGCTCCTGGGAGCAGATCCGGCACTTGACCTTCTTGTCCTTGAGCTTGTCCTTCATGCTCTGGGCGTTGGGGTCCTTGCTCTCGTCCTTGGCCTCCTGCTTCCAGTTGGCCGAGGGCCGGAAGATGATGTTCTCGCCGACCGAGGTGGTGTCGGGCGCGGGCCCCGCGGGGTCGCTGCCCGACAGGCCGAACTTGGACCACTTCTTGCGCTCGGCGACGCGCGGGTTGACGACCTCGCGGTGGGTGATGAGGCGGATGCGGCGGGTGGTCTTGACCGTCTGGCCGTTCTCGTTGAGGCGGTACGAGATGATGGTCTTTGTGCCGTCGCGGTTCTGGATCGTCTCATCGCTGGGGAGGGCGGTGCTTGGCACCTCTTCGTTGTCGTCGTCGTCGGCCCAGTCCCTGTGAAAGTTGTGGCATGATGTTAGGGGCAGAGCTCTCATGGACACGACACATGGCGTGGCGCTGTGATGCAGACCGTGGCTCGCCAAATGAGCGATCCGAGCACAGGACAGCTTACCTGGCTGGGTTGTTTGTGGCGGTAGCAGCCATCTTGGATATTGTGAGATCGTGTCTGTTCCTGTCTGACTTGAATGGATGGATGGCTGGTTGGATGGTTGTTTGGCTGGCTGGTTCGGGGTTGAACTGGCGATAGTGTTCGGTTGGCGTTGAATGTGGGGTGGGATTTTTTTGTGATGGCCGAAATTCTGAACTCTGGTATGCGGCAGCAGGGAGGTAAGGCAAAGCTCCTTTGTGGGGCACATTTTACTCTTAGCGCCAAAGAAACGGCCGCACCAAAGCCCGTCCCTCCACCCACGACCACCCAGGCAAGCCAGGCCACTCCCAAGGCTGTGCCTCAGGGCCTGTTCATGTCCAGTAACACCGAGCACACGTAGGTAGGCCAACATCTATCTAATCCCTCCAATTAGTCACCCTCCATATATCGCAATTGCAACATTTCTATGACATTCGAATGCGCTGTCTACTACAAGTGCCTACACGCTCGGTTCGCTGTGATTCATCTGACCCTGATGTGACTCACCATCTCACTCGAGACGGTCAGTTAGTCTGCATGCAGTGCGCCACTGTCGTAGTGCCAACTCGTCTCAGTCATCAAAAGAGATGCGTGGCTTCGTTCGTTCATCAGTTCAGGTCACGACACATCTAACATGTGGTGTTGCCACTCAGTAAATAATAATGATCGAAATAGATGTTCGCTTACTCAAACACCTAGGCTCCGACTAAATACCGCGCAAGGCTGTGGTCCATTGCCCAGCTAGCTCTCTCCGTCTCAAAACCAAAATGCTGTGCTGTTTCCCTTTATGTGACGTTGGCCTTGGGCAGCCTCCTCGGTGGCGTGAACTGTTTTCCACTCATGATGCACATCCCGTCCTCTAATAATTTCACAACCTTCCCTTACAGATTTAAAAAAAAAACCCAAGGCTCCAAAAAGGGTGTTGCACACTCGTTCCAAAGGGACGCCGCCGGTCCTGGCCCGTCCAAGATCCGTTTGTTCCCCCAATTGCCCACCGTCCTCTTTTTCCATTTTCCGTGCCGGTCCAACACCGTCCCTATAAATCAGACAAAGGAAAAATTGCAGTTAGCGAACTGAAGCGCACCACCCAGTAGTGCTATGACGACGTTGTAGATAGTATTCGAAGCCGCTCTTCCAAAGTCGAACCCCTCCATTTCATACATCATTCCCTATCTTGCCGTCTCAAATCATGAATCGTACTTTAAGGACCAAACAAAAGGAAAGACACATTTCAGTGTCTCTGTCGCCCGCTCAGATTTCCCCACCAACCAGTGTCGCAGGAGTCCTCATGCCCATCCTCGGCGGAATGCTAGACGATCTCCTCTTCCTCGCCTGTGGGATCGGCGGCAACGCCTTGGTCGGCGGCGGGGCGGGAGGCGGCAGCAGCGGGGAGTTCTGCGCGTGTGCGTGTGGCATCTGCGGCAGGCTGCGCCTGTTGTTCAGGATGCTGCTACTCCTCGGCGAGGACGGCCCGGACTGCTTCTTCCCGTGCCCAGGGATCGTCATCGCCGACCCCCTGCGCGGCCCGCGGTGCGGGGACGGCGACGTGGCCCGACCCTCGGCGGTGAGCTCGTCGCGAGAAAATGGCTGCGCTGTCGCCCGGTGCCGGTTCGTGGTTGGAAACATCGAGACCGAGCGGTGGCGGGGGGACACCCTCACACTAGGCAGGCTGCACATGCTGGCCCTCTTCTGGGCGGCTGCGGCTCGGATGATGGGAGATCGGCTTCTGCCCGAGGTCTCGTAGGTGTCCATCGAAGACATGCTCCGCGGGATCTCTGCCGCCTCTTCTGCTCCGTCGCGCAGTGAGGATCCGCTGAACGCAGCGTGGATGGGCAGGTCGAACTTGGGCGTCGTCTCCCCCCAGATCGAGGCATCGGCAGGACGGAGTGTGTGCATGCTCGCGTACTTGCGCGGGCTATTGTGCACCGACACTTGGTAGCTCGTCCTCATCGAACCACGGCTCGATGCTCGCGAAGAGAGATCATATTCAGGTTTGGCGTTCCCAGCGGTCCAGCCTGCGAACATCGAGGGCGAGTTTGGACGTTCTGAAATACCGCTGGTGCTGTCATCGGTCTTGAGAGGGCTTCGCGGCGGCGGCGACAATTTCGAGGGGGAGGGCGTGTCTGCCACAATCGACAATGGCCTCGACAGGCCGAGCGCCGAAGGAGGGGGACGCCGCATCCTCCGTGGTGGCCGACCTGATGCGCCGTGGGCATTGTGGACATGGACCGAGTCTTGCGTTGCAGAGCGGCGACGCGGCCCCGAGTACGGGAGGCTGAAATTTGGTGGCTCCTGGATGGAGGACAGGGAGGAGTGTGCCCTGTGCGGTGCTTGGCCTGCGCTGATATCATGGACCATATTGGACGTGCGGTAGGATTGACGTCGGTCCTCAATCTCTGCGGCATTGGGTCGGCGTCGAATCTCGGCCTCCTCGGCCAGTGGGGTAGGTTCGTCAGAATTGCTGATTAGGCTTCCGAAACTATCACGGATTGGCGAGTTGGACGGTGAGGAGTCGGACGTAACAATGGTCCTAGCCGCGGATGTGAATGAGTAGCGGTTGGAGCTGTCTCGGAGGCCATCAAGTTGCCGTCCGTCCTGGGAGACGAAGCTGTTGGTCGTGGAGTTGTCGTCAAAACTTCGGTCCGGGAGCAGCTCCGTGAGCGTCGCATCGAGGTGCAGCTCCGGCTCGTCGAAGGTGACCGAGGCATCCCATCGCGCCTCTGGGCTGGTCGTGGCCGGCACGAATCTGTACGGATCTCTCACCACCAGTGCCCTTTGGCTTGGCTGAGATTTCAGTTGGGTGTGTTCGACCGGTTCCTTCGGCGCCCCCGTCTCTGTCACAGGCCGCTTGCCTCCTAATGATTCGATTTCCCTCCGCAAGAATGACATCCAATCCTCCATGTCATCGACGTTTTCAAAGACCATCAAGATGTCCGAGGCCAGGCGCTTCTCCTTCTCGCGCATCCCAAACTTTCCGAACAATGACCTAGTGTCCTGGCTTACGAGTGCGCCATCTTCAAACACTGAAGACACCTGAAGCACCCAGTGCTTTCCAGGGATGATGTCGCTCGCGAAGGCCGCCGAGTCTTTGCACAGCTGGATGACCTTCTCTGGTAGGCGGTCATGAGTTCCATCGCCGCTGTACTGCAACAGGTACCCGGAGGTGACGAGGACGTAGAGCTTAGTGGTCCAGTCGAGCTTGACGGACGAGCTGTTGCGCCTGTGCTTCTTGCGCGCCATGTCCACGAACAGGGCCTTCTGGTCACCGAGGTCTGGGTGGTTTATATTGCTGTTGTTGATCACTTCTCGCTTTTGGTGCGCCCGGAGAAGGCTGTCCGCTTGGACACAGGCTGGCAAGGTGGCCGTACGAACAGCTTGCGGGTACGCCTGGAACAAGGGCACTGGATCCCATGTGGCCAGTGATCCTCGCCTCTTCGTCGTTGGCCCGAGAGGTGACCGCGGCGCCATGAAGGTTGGTGACTTGATCGTTGAGGTCCGAGGTCTGAGAAATGGCCCATCAGCTGACACCGGTGCGAGGTGTGTCTCTGATTGCACTGCTGTCGGCCGCAAGGCGTAAGGTGGGCTGCCGTCCTTGTCCGCCGTCATTGATTCCCGCTTCCCAGCCCTGGCGACGTTTCGAGCCGCCTTGATCTCATCAGCCTCACCCGCTCCGCGGTGCCTAGCGAAAATGCTCCGAAATCCCAGCCTCGACTCCCTCTTGCTCGACCTGGCCTCCTTGGTGGCACGCAGCGGGATCCTATTCTCCATGGCGGCGGTGATATCGATGTCCGGCGGTCTCTGTCTCCTCGAGAGCGTAGACCGTGGCTCGCTTGAGGTTGCTGAGATGCTGCTGGTAGGGCTGGCTGTGTCGAAGTCCGCCATGTTTAAAGAATGTGGGTGTGAGAGTATACCGTTGAAGAGGTAGTTCAGGAAGGTAGCCTCAGGTATATGTTTACAAGAGGCGCAGCTGCTTGTAGTCTTGGTTGGTCACGAGGTGACGGCTTCATGCAAACTAGGGAATGACGCAAACTTTGAGACAGGTTATCTGGTGGGAGGCCGACACCTGGTTACAGGCGGGGGTGATGGAGACCAGAAAAGACACCGAATTGAGCATGAAAGCGAGTGAGATGTCTGAGCGACAGATGAGACAGATATCGTGGTGCGGGAGCGACAGGGAAAATGCGGGCTCAGACACGAGGGGCACGAGGGACACGAGAGCAGGTAAACATCACCGGCTGAGACGTATCAGTCGGTGCAGGAAGGGGCGCTGGCGTCCTGTGGAATGTCTCTCTGTAGGTGCTCAAGTGGTGCAGAGTCCAACAGCAGTGGTCTCACGAGCGTGATGAAAGGAGGAGCAGAGGGGAGGCGTCGTCGTCGGGGTTGAGAGAGGGAAGGTTTGTGTGTAATATGAGAGAGTTACAACCAAGGGGGAAAACAAACTCTCATGCGTAAGAGAGTTGTGCGCCAGCAACAGCTGCAACAGCTAGTCTAAGAGGCACAGTCCAGGACGCAGCGCGAATCGAAGACGGGTTTATCAGGCGATGATATAGCACATAGGACCACATTAATATCGAATGGAAGCTCTGGGGGGGAAAAGAAAAACATTGGCCGAGTCGATGCTGGGAGAGGGAAGATGGGCACAGGCTCCGAGGTCGAGGCTGGCTGGCTCGATGGGATGTCCCGGCCGGGGTGTGGTGGTGCTCATGTTGCTGACCGAAGTACCACACAGGGCTGGCAGCAGAGCAGAGGTACATGGGTACCGGTGGACAAGCATGGAGGTGGCTCGGGGTTGCAGACGCGGTACGTACTCCTAAGTACCTTCGTACCTGGTATCTGGGCAGGGCAGGTGCTGTAAGGTTGGCCGGGGGTCCAGCAAAGCAGGGACCAGGGTGTGACATACCCCTGACCCCTCAGCGCCCTCCATTGGCAGTGACAGCAACAGTAGCACCACCAACACCAAATATTGCATCTGCTATGATACTATAGTATTTTTACTATTTGTGTGAACAAGACAGTAATATTATAGTACACCGTAGCGGGTCAGAGTATCGCACCGCATGTGGATGTTGGTGTGGGTGCGTGAGAAAAGCGGAACAGCAAAAGTTGGGATGGAAGGCGACGAAAAAGGTTGAGCGAATCTCTGCTGTGGTCGGATAAGGTTGTGATGGTGATCGAGATGTGATACTCAGGGACTGCTCGGGGCCACGAAGCCGTTCTGTCTGGTCCGCCGAGCGTACTGTGTGAGTGACTCACACACACACGCACCACTGTGTGTGTGTGTGTGCGTGCTGCTAATGCTCTGTGCAGGCAGTCCAGGTAGTCCAAATGCACCCTGCAGATAACCACCCTTGTGCAGTACCTCCTACAGAGCCAATGTAATGTAACCATATCATGCTGGGGCTTTTCCCAAGCTGGCCGTGACACCTGGTTTGATCCCCTCCAACGGCCGTGGAACGAGCGAGCGAGCGAGCGAAACGAATCTGTCAAAACTTCTCAGAGTACCCTACCGGTCCTGCAAATGCAATCAAATTGCCCTTGGCGCGGGGCCAGCAGCAGCTCTTGGGCTTATTTACTTGATGACATTATCATTTGGCTGCTCAGCCATCCTTGGGGTTGAGCCGCCCAGCCTGGCGTGCCTAGCCAGGTTTTTAACATTGCAGTACTTCCTTGGGACACGCCGGCGCGAAGTAGCAATGATCTCATCCTTTTCTTCCCGCCGCGCCGCACCACCACTCTGCAAGGATGCCCGCCGATTCTATCTTGTGAATCTGACTTTTCGATCCCGGGTCCGACCACTCACGCTCTTGCATGAACGACACGACGCGCTTTTGATGAGCGTGTGCCCTCCTTCTCGTCCTCCTCCACCACCTCTTCACGCTCTTCTCCCACCAGGCGCGTCCTGCCCTGTCAGGCACCGCGAAACCCTATTTGCTCGAGCTTGACCTGCAAGTGGCGCGAGCTATTCCTGCTATTGCTTACTGCATGCAGGCTCGGTATGGACCAGACTGCGGTTTCTTGTGGGTTCACAGGAGACCACCAGCTCAACAAGTCCGAGTGATCCAACTAGACAAGACAGAGAGGACAATCGAGAGCAGAGCAGAGGGCCCCGAGGGGCCTGCCATGCCCACGCCACGCCGCGCAATGTCTTCTTTGCCCAGCTTGGCACATCCGGCCACAAGGCAGCAGAACAGCAGGGGGAAGGGGGCGGGCGGGCTGACGGGCTGACAGTACTGGAATCTGCCGCCCCAGGTACAACAGCCAACTTCTGGTTCGTGGACCCTAGCTCCCCACGAAAAGTTTTCGCCTGTCCAACCCTGGCCCATGACGATGGTCGCGACCACGGCCGCGACCGCGGCAACGGGATGGGCGAACCCGTGGGTGATGGAGAAACCTGAGGAGACATCGTGGCCGTCAAACTGTTTCGGCGTTGGACGACGCCCAGTGCTGGTCTGGCACCACCATTTCGTGGCTCTGGACGCTTTCGGCGCAGAGCCGTCTCGCATCTTTTCCCAGTTGACGGCTGCCTTGACATGCATTGACAGCTACTGGAGCGCAACCCGACTGACAGGCAGATTGACTCTCTCGCTCTGACAAAAGAGTCACAATCCACGAAGCGACCCCGCCCTCTGCCCTGCCGACGGCTCCCCGATCCGGAGCCTTCGCGGGTATCGAAACAAGATCCTACATGGTAAAACACCCCACCCAGTGGCACCCAGGACCCATCTTGCCCTGCCCATCTCGAGCTCTGCCGTCGTTCCAGAATCCAGAACTCGTCAGTATCCACTGCAACATAGCTGTGCGGTGCTTCTGCACCGGTACTGTGTAATCTACTTTGTTGTATACAGTAGACGCCAGCCTGGCCGTCGACCAGGTCCAGGCCCCGCCCAACCCGTCGGATCTCCTCTTACAGTATAGCACATAGGTCCCCTACGCGTGCTCCTGCTGCTCACAAGCTCTTGCTGGTGGAGTTTGCTTTTGTCATAGTTCGCGCTGTCGACGAGAAATGGGCCTCGATTGATTGCTCGTATCTATCTTGCTTCTTCCCCACGTCGCGCCCACAAGGGATTTTCCTGTCTCCCACTTGCATACACCAAATCATACAGTCATAGGCGGGCAAACAGCTCCACTCCATATGGGTCTAGCTGGTCCCAGAAATTTGGAAAACAAAACTCAATCAGGCCGTCCCGCAGATGTCTGCAGATGCGGCCGTCAACGTGGCCTCCTGCCGACAGACTCGATATTATTTCCCCTTGCGGTATCCTTGCAACCAACTCGCGCGCACGCACGACGCACGGCGGCAGTTGAAGAATGACCCTGATGACAGACCCAAATTAGCTTGATTGCAGAAAATTGACTCAATAACTGCCACAGCCCCTGACTATCAAAGCCAGACACTATCGCACAGGCGATGGTGGGGTGTTGGGCTGTGGATTGTCGGAAGGTTTGGGCTTAGGACAGGACCAAGAGCACTGTACCTTGTCTGCTGTAATACCAGGGACAGCTGGAAGGAGGAGAGGGCCACAGAAACCTGGATCCGGCCCCGGCGTTACGCTGAACCCACTCGTCAACCCACCCTTCAGGCCCATGTCTGCCACGAAATGCAGGGGACGCACGGAGCTCTTGCTGAGACGGCCGCGGGAATCTCTTTCAGCCTCTTCTAGGGGGGGGGTTGACTTCACTTGTCTCCCAGCAGCTCTGTCCATCGACGTACTAGCACCCAATAATAACCAAGCTGGCGCATACGTATGCGGGAGAGACGAGGGGGTGTCAAGACCAGCAGTCCGAAGTCCATGTCTCGTCCCTGCGACTGACAGGTCTCGGCAGCTTGCACACGCGCTGACGCGCCGACCCCCGCTGCCCCGGGCGGGGAACAGTTCGTGCGACGCGAGGGAACGAATATACTGTACCGGTGACTGCAGACAGACATGGGATGAGACGAGACAAGCAGGACGCAGTCGACGGCGGCTCTGATCCGGGTCAGTTGCAATACCCACCACTCAGGAACTCGGCATCTCTCGCTGTCGCTGGTCGCTGGTTGATGATCATTCGTAAGCACCTGGGGCGATGCGATATTGCGTAGTCGCTGGGGCCATATTGCAGTGGTCGCATGCACCTCGCCTGCGAATAAGCAGGGGCTGCAGCAGGTGGTCGGGACCGACCTGGGAGTCGGGGCCTAACTACCAAGTACTGCGCAGCCAAGGAATCTTGACAAGGAGAGCGAGAGAGAAAAAGGAAGACGGCAGAAGAATAAGTACCGCGCACTTGTTTTCACGAGATGAACCGGCAGGGCCACGTATCCGACCGACGGCGACCGGCTCGTTTGCATTTTCTTGAGGTCGTGCGCGGCAAAGAGACCGTCACGATGTGCTTGGTCGCAAGACAGCAGCTGGACACGCACCCTCTTCTCGAATGTCTCTCGCTTACTTGAGTCGCACCGCGTCGAGCTATTCCATTTTCAACTGCAAGATCCCGCTGGCTCGACTCAAGGTTGCGGGTTGTGCTACGTCTCCTCTGTGCCGGACCCCTCCTTCGTGGTCGATACGCGCACTGGTTGGTCTGCATCTGCGCGCCCACCTGTCTTGGTGCAGCTCCCACCTCACCCATCCTCCTCGTCCGGGACGTTTCCCTCTCGAACAGCTCCCCTCGTGCTGCTACACCCTCCGGATCTCACAGCCCATGCTGCCGCATCGTGCCGCTGCGAAGAACTTTCCGGGAAGGATCATTTGCCAACCAAGATTTCTCGTTCTCTTGGGCCTTCCCATACACATGCTCCGAGTTTCACGAAGCAGCTGGAAGAAACAGGTCCAACCAGTTTTCCACCTCACTCGGGACATGATCCCGATGTGGTCGTATTGCCCCGACGTCGCACAGACGTCAGGCTCACCTCTCCCTCTCTAACTTTCCTTTATGTTCCCGCCCGCCTATCGCAACAATGGCCTTCTGGCCTAACAACAAGCGTCCCGTCCTGCCCGCCAGCCCGTCCTATTGTGCCCCGTGGTTTGTGTGCATGCACGTCCCGGCGCCGTACCGCAGATCCCTTCGTAAAACTGGTATCGTACCTGCAGTAGCGCCGTGCACAAAAAGGGAAAAAAGGGTTGGGGGTGGGTGTCTTCCACAGGGTCCCCACCCAGCATCGAATCATTCGGTACTGTGGGGTCATTGCTCCCGGTAGTCTGTTTCTTACCAGACTTTATTACAGCCAGACGTCTGCTGTGTACCACCTGCGCGAGCTCTCCCAGGTTCGGCATCTCGACCGCAGATCACCCTTGGCTTGTGTTTCGAAACGAGCGCCATCGCGCAGTATTTGAGCATTTAGTATTTGGTCTAGTGCCATTACATGCAAAAGTTTGCGATGCTTTTTGATATGGTCGAGCCTTGCCACATGTTTCTGACAATCCAACCGGGATCTCGTATTCACAAGCTTCTGTCTCTCGTCTCAGCGAGGCCGAGGGTGTTTATCCTCCGAGAAGGTCTAGACAGCAAATGATGACGAATATTATAGGCATCGCGCAAACTCTCAGCCGGCGCGAGGAGAGTCTGTCTCTGCTTCGATCGAGGCTATAGTTGATGCCCAGTAAAACCTTCCCATCCAAATCAACCAAGCACAACATCCCGCTCACACTCGCCCCGAAGCTTGATGGGGTCGAATGTGCCGTGCCACCCGATCCAATGCTCCCCAACTTATCGTCAGCCACACAAAGTCCTTCCCAAGAACTGCACTGGACATGTGCGTGTATATGTAAGTCAGCATGCACACATGCCAACCAAACCCGGGAGACCAGCAAGATCGACGCAACCACTCGCCGCACGCCTCAATCACCAACATCATGCCATCACCCCCAATCCGCCAAGCAGAGGCGTCCCACCTTCAGCCGAAGGCCAGCCCAACCGTCCCGCCCCCCCCCCCCTCATCGGTTTGACTTGACAATAAGGACGGGGAGGCAGATTAGCAGACTAGCAGAGTGCCTTGGGCTGAACTGGGTGGTATTGGTGTTGGTGGTGGTGGTGATCTGCCAGCCGGCCCATCTGTCAGCCCGCTACAGCCTTACAGGAACATGATGGGACGAGACGAGATGGCGAACCCTTCTCCTTCCCTACCCCCTTTCAAGCTGACGCGTGCCGTGTCGACCAAATCTCCCCTCTCACTCTCGGGAGATGTTGGTGCTGCGGCCTTGCATGCTAGCTGAGCAGACTATTGTCTGCAAGGCACCCTCGCCTCACCACTCTGCCGGTAGATCTTTTGACCTTGGGGCCCACCAGCCTTGTCCATTCCATTGCCCGCCCCCGTCAAGCCAGGCTGCCCGTATTCTCCTAGAGGGTTCCGTCCGTTGCAACTGCAGATCATCAGAGTGGGCGTTGCGGGAGGGCGGGAGGGAGGGAGCTCCCGAGAGATGGTGCTGATGGTGTTCGGCTGAAAAAGAGAGTTCTCGCCACCACCACCTTCATGAACACCCTCCCACCCACAACACACACACACACACACACACACACACATTCGTTACTCATTATGACACGCATGAAAACTAGAAATCAAAGCTGGGCGCGAGAGATGGGCTGCCTTCCGCACTACAGGATGGACCGGATCCCTCGCTCGTTCGCCCGGGGCATTCCCTGACCGGTTAAGCCACCCTCGAGCGCTGCTGACCATCCCACACGAAAAGGCGTGAGCAACGAACGGCAGGGGAAATCTCAACGACTAGCACACCCTCCGCCCAGGACATCTCCACAGTGGTGAGTGAGGCGCCGTCAGCACCCAATTTCCTTTCCTCTCTTTCTATCTCTCTCTCTCTCTCTGTGTGTGTGTGTGTCTTTTACGGCGTCTGGAAGGGGGAAAAACCAGTCTGAGGATCGCGATCCTGCCGAGCGGGACGGGAGAATAGTTCGTCCCATAGTCTTCCCACCTCCGTAGCGCCGTTCCCACTTGCGGACCAAGCGCGGCAGGTCTTGAGAGGCGCCACATTCCTTGGGGCGATGGAAAAGAAAAGGCGAAAAGGCAAAAACAAGGAGAGGCTAACAAGGCGCGCGCGGCTCGTGATGCTATTTCGAGAGACAATTCTGCTTCTTTCGTGACCTTGTCTAGTTGGATTCCAGTTGCTTCCGTGACAAAGGCGATGGTTTATCTCGTAGCATTCCAGCGTCACCGTCATCTAGTCTGCTGATATGTCCCGCGTGTACCGCACCGGCTGGGTGGTCCTTCATTCTTGAGGCCCTTCCTTGTCGCCCCTCTCAACTCGGATGCGAGGCCATTGATGAAGAGCATTGTTGTAGGGTAGGTCATTGTATATTGTCAAAGACAGCTCACGGGCAATGCCTCATAGGCATGTTCACAATGCCCAAAGAAAGCATTTAAGTATGCAGAGCAGGACATTGTACCCTCGGACTGAACTCTGCAATAACCACCTCGGCCCAGGAGAAGGAATCATCGTGAGCAAGCGAAGTCTCTGAATCTGCAGTCCAGGCAGATTCTTCCATTCCCTGGGGATACTCCTCGACCTACAGGTAAGGACGCTGAGGGGCCCCATAGGGTGAGGTCAGGTAAGAACCACCAATAACATACAACCCCGCCGCCGCGAGGCCCATCAAGATGATGGACCTCATGCCCGAGCATGAGGACCTCCAGTCCGTAGATCTGAACGCCGGATCTGCCCAGTGGGCACTCATGGCCCTCGACCCCAGTGGGTCGAGGCAGCTCATGGTCAAGAAGCTCGGCTCCGGGTACCAGTCGAGCGCGGTCCTGTTCTGCGAGCACGGCGGCGACAGGCTCTCGGTCCTCAAGTGGAACATCACAGCACACGTCGAGGCCAGGATGCAGCGGCTGGACCGCGAGGCGCGCGTCGCCCGGCGGCTGGCCAGGTGTGATCGGCCGGACCGCTTCGCCAGGCTGCTGTCGTCCGAGGACCTGGCGGGTGGCTACCGGCAGAGCTGGTGGGAGTATTACAACGTGGGTTCCTTGCGGGATCTTTCCATGTTCATTCTTCAAGATGGCAACCCGCCGCTCAGCCTCGTGTTTCGCATCGTGGGCCAGTGCCTTGAGGGAATACAGTGTCTAAATCATGATGATATTTTTCATATGGACTTGCACACGGGCAATGTCTTCCTCCATCTCGGCGATGGTGAGTCGTACCCGGACGCCGTGATTGGCGACTTCGGCTACTCTCGTCTCCCAGGAGAGGGTCCTCCCGATTTTACTTCATTGGAATGGTTGCGGCTGAGCCCCAGAGACCGGGCAGGGCGCTCGTCGCCGCCGCCAACCTACGGCGACAGGCCGGATTCTGACAACGGTTCCTGGCGCCCGGCCTGGGACCTCGAGAAGTTTAGATTCAACGCCAACGAGGACTTACTAGACAATCTCGACAAGGACGATGAGAGGAACCAATTTGTGGTCTCCCTCTTCCACCGCATGTATATCATGTGCAAGCAGGACGAGATAGACCGTAAGCTGCCAGAGGCTGGGAGACCCGCTCTCCAGGATCTATCTGAGACGATCCAGGAGGCGAAGACCCTCGAGCGCCTCTACGCGGCCACGAAATCAGACAAGTTCGCACTGAGTGAGCTACGAGAAAAGCTGCTGGACCTTATGAGCCATGAGCCCCTGGAGCCTCTTGTCCTTGACAGCGAGGAAGCTGCCCGCGATAAGTTTCGGGAATATCTCAAAGTCGGACTATTCAGGCTGGTCAACCTGGACGACGACTCCTCAGTCGAAGCCGCCGCAGCAGAGCTTGCTGCCCTGAAAGTCGAGGGCAGCGCGTACGTGTCTGGCGACCATTACGAGAGCGGCTCCAGTTCTGATGACAACACGTCGCCCGACTCGAGTGAGACGCGCGAAAGCACCCCTTCGGGAGACCCTGGGCAGCAAGATCCTGAGCAGCAAGATCCTGAGCAGCAAGATCCTGAGCGGCAAGATCCTGGAAAGGATAGTTCTGAGCGGCGAAGCCCGCCCGCTTCGTCTCGTCCATCGACTCGTTGGTCCCCTTCCACACGTGGCCTTGCTGAGGCAACAGCCTTCGCAAGCGGCGACGCCTCAGCCCTGGACGGCCTCTTGGGGGCACGGGACCTGGCGGAGAAGGGCCAGGCACTGGTTCGAGCTGAGCACTCCCGCAGATACCGAGGACAGTATCTGAGAGGGCTGTTTCGCCGACGGTGAGTAGTAGTGACTCGTAGGATGGTGGGTATATGGGTAGACATAGTAGACAAGGTCTATTTTGCTGTCTACCTGGACAAGGTATTCAGCTGTAATAGTCTGTTAAATTTCTATACGACTCTTTCTTTTTTAAACAAATTTCCCTATGTTGTACTTCCCCTATTCTTGTCTTTTGTGTGCAAATCTTTCGAAACCACTTGAAGCTCATGACTACATGGAGATGATCACTCGTAACAATCCCATTGCCAATGTGTGAAAGTCAAGAACAATGTGACAGCAAGCCAGGAGCTGTCTTGCAGGGCATGCTGATATGCTGGATTGCTGCCACATTCGTTTCAGTACTTAGTTACCGACTGGATGGCTGAGCCGCGGGCGCGTGATGCGATGCCTAGGTAGTCTTGAGCTTTAAGCCGTGTCGCGTTGTCTGACGCGTGACGGAGGCGATAGCATTGGTCCGGTCCTGTCCGTCTCTTTTCTGTCTCGGACTTTCTGGTCTGGTCCTAGGCCAATATGGAAGGCAGGGTCTTTGTTGAGACGGGCGCGTGGTTCCGCCTATCGCAACGAGCGTACACGTGTTGAGAGGACTTAGATAATTATCAGTCGATCTGACTCCCAAATACTCGAAGCACCCCTGCAGAGGTACAGTACTATTGTTTGGGCCAAAAAATGTCTTAGATGCAGCGGCTGGCGTCGAAGCTGAGGGCAAGGCATGTGCAGCCGAGTACGGCGGTCACAACCAAAGCCTCAGCCTCGACGCGACAAACGGTGCTGGAGTGGGCTGACGGAAGCTGTCAGGTGAAGGTATAAAGCCATCGGTGATCTCAGCCACTTCGGGGTCAGGAACCAAACCGGCCAATCTTGGCCACCCCGGCTCCCCGTCTAGCATCCAGCCTTACAGGCCTTACCAGCTCACCATCCCACCATCCATCACTACCATCCTGTTACCCATTTTGCATGAGGATTGCGGGTGCTCGAAATGGAAGAACAGATATTCAGGGTCCAGGCGTTGCTCTGTCTAGGACCGGAGGTCATGAGATGCAGACCCTGAATTGAAGTGTGATGATGGCCGAGACAAGCCCCGTCTACTGGAAATGTTGCAGAGAAATGACCACGCATCGTTTTGGGACGACGGAAAACCACAACGCCAGAGAGTCGTACGGTGTCGGTGGTCGTGTGCGTGTCAGTGGTGCGATATATTGACCGAGTGCTCTCATTTCTGGCCAGGGAACGATCTCGAAGAGGGAGAGAAGCATTGGCTGCATTCTTCCATACTCCAGTGCCGGTGGACATCGAGATCGAGCGTATTTGCCTGTTCCCGAGGGGGTCAGGTGGCCGACCAAACCTGGCTTCGATCAGCATGACAGGCTGCCGGACCTACATGACAATTGCCTGTGCGGCCGACTGTCACTCCGTCAGTTAGTTCGTCTGTCTGGCCGCCGGTGGTGTGGGATGGGATGGCATGAATGAATGAATGGCGTGGAGTGTCAGGCCTCTTCCAACGGTGGGAGGAGGACCCTTCTTGCCTGACGAGTGCATCAACTGGGTGTACTGGGATGAATGAACCCCTGCCTGGTGCAGGGTGACTCTGAGTGGGCGCAGCCCTGTGACGCAGTTGCCCCTCCATCTCACCTGCCACCGTCCCCATACAGCAGGTACAGCAAGCGTGGTCTCCCCACTTTTCAGTCCCTGTCATTGCGGTAGCTACGAGTGCTCCGTGCCTACCTAGGTACCTAGGCACATACAGCTTCACTCTAGCTTGGCCCCGCGCATCATTCACAATCAACGCAACCCCAGGAAACAGTTGCCCGTACCTACATGGATTGAGAGAGAACCAAACATTCCCAGCCGCATTGTTCCTGCCTGACCTCCCATCATCTACCCGGTAGCTACCTGGCCCTCATCAGAGCTGACCTGTCAGACCGAACGGGAGGAAATATTACATGGTCCTTTAAAACCAGAAAGAGGGGCCCCCTTTGGCAACCGCCAATCCACTCACTCACTCCCAGCATGCCAGACATCAACTCTCTCCCTCCCTCCGCCCTGCCACCAACACCGCTTTCCTCCTCGTCAGCCTCAGCCTCATCTCCAGCCGCAGCCTTTGGCCCAGTCTCTGCCTCTGCCTCTGCAATGTCGGCCAACGCCAATGCCAACGGCAGCGAGCCAGTCCCGGCTCATGGCCCCAACGGCTCGCCCTCTCCAAGCCGATCCGCCACTACGTCCTTGCAAGCCGCTGCCGCCGTCAATGCTGGTCTGCAGCATGAACGCTCTTCTAACTCGCGACGTACGATGCTACCCAACCCCGTCCCAGGCCCCGGCCAATCGCGCACCCGCCACCGTCTGTCCAGGTTGCTGACATGATTTGCACACACGCACAGGATCCTCTGGCTCTCTCTCGCGACAAGTCACCTCTCCCAGCAACGGACGGAGAAGGTCCCAAGTCCTCATGAACCTACAGATCAACGACCCCTCCGTACCTGGGCCCGGCGAGATGGTCCCTGATGCCGCCCACCACCATACACATAGCCACGGGCACAGGAGTAGCTTCACGAGCCCAACAGGGCCCAGCATCGGCTCGCCCTTGCTGATGGCCGATCCGCATCACAACCGAGCACCTAGCTTGGGCGAGCTCCACCAGGAGCTGGAGGCCGAGCAGGAAGCTCAGGTGGTACGACCCGCCCTTATGTGTGCTTGGACTTAAAAGCTGTTCACATAGGCTGATATTTGCTCTATCTCTCAGAACCGCCTCCTGTCCCAGATTCGCCAGCAACAAGCCCAGATCCTACAGCTGCAGTCTCACCAGAACCAGTCTTCGTCCGCAATCGCTGGCGATGAGTCGCCTGGTGTCACCACCCCGGCCCCTGGCGCACAACCTATTCCTACAGCCTCGAATCCTACCTCTGCAGCACCCAACATCTCAGCCTCTGGCTCACTTCCTCGATCGCCCATCTTCCCTCGCAGCTCCTTTGATCTTGCGCGCGGCGATCTGCGACACAGGTCCCGGACCCCGAGCCGCGGTGCTTCGCCACGGCTTCGATCTACGTCTATCAGCCAGGATAGCGGGGAACCATTCGCGCTGGGCGGAAGGGACGAGAGCGCGTTCTATCAGGCCGAGACTCAGATGTTGACGAGGGAGAACCAGATGCTTCGACATCGCATTCGAGACCTAGGTATGTCTGGGGTTTGCGGCTCCTGCGAAGCATGACATGCAGATCGGCGTTTCGCTAACGTGAAGTCTTTCATAAAGAACGACAACTTGCAGATGTGACTCCCGGCGGCAGCACCGCTTCGGTGACACACGAGCCTGCACACCACTCAGGCCTGACCCGGTCAGAGTCAGTCTCTGAAGAGGCCAGACCTGCCGGTGTTACACTGGCCACGCACACCCTCCCCATCCGAGAGACTCCGAAAGACGAGTGAAAGCTTGGGTCTCGGCCACAGTGCGGGTGCGATCATGGTGCTACCGACGGCAATGCGAGTAGCAAATTGCGGCCCAGACTCTCATATTCGAGTGCGATTCGGAACGAGGACGGTTCTGTGAAACTCTTCAACATGACTGTACGACTATTTACCTGTAATGCTGTGTACTGGGGGTGTTGGGCGTTGGCGATAAATACCTAAATAGTGCGCAGTGGTAGAAGCCCTAACGGTTTCGAATTAGATGGCACAGATTATGCCGGTCCACTTGGATTGTTCCATCAACAAGAAAGGCTTGAGTTGCCATGTCTGGCAAAATGACTGTAACGACCAAACCTGAACATCACATGCACCTGCGTGAGGCTTTACTTTGCCCATTAACTGACCGTCTGTGAGGGGCCCATAAATAATGCATGTGTAATACGCAGCAGAGTCTCGCAGTACGATAGATCGCACGCAACGAACTCACAATCTCTCTGCCGTAGTGTTCAAAGAAGTGGCGGTTCAGTTGATTCAGGCGTTCTCCATGGGTATCATCTGTTCAAATTCCCTTCCTCTCCACCCTTCTGCGCGCATACACAGCAGCCCCCACGATCCACAAGAACTGCGGGCTCCAGGTCCTGCTTCCGCTCCTTGCCTCTGGCCACCCTCCCGACCGATTTGCTCACGTGCCGACCATCCTCTTCACCTTGTCCAGAAGCACCTTGCTCTCGCGCCCGAGCTTGGGCTTCCCCCGCGGCTTGCCCGACGCCGAGAACCCCTTCGCCTTGAGCATGGCCCGCCGCGTGCGCTCGCGCTCGTCGATGCTGCGCGCCCGCTCCTGCTCGCGCCGCTCCGCCTCGGCCTTTTTCGCCTCCGCCTCGGCCTTCTTCCGGCTGCCCTCCTCCAGCGCCCTGTCGTAGTAGTCGGGGCGGCGCTTGTGCCTCTCGCGCCGGGGTTTGGGGCCTGGTGATGTTGGCTCTGGTGCTGGTGGATATGATTTTGTTGTTGCTGTATTTGTGGGTCTGGACGGGGTTGCCCCATCCTCGTGCTCGCCCTGCTGTCCCTCGCCCTGTCGGCCGTCCTCTTCCCTCCTGGCCTGCCTCCGCGGCGGGGCCGTCCCGCCGTCCAGGAAGGCCTGCCGCCCCGGGTTAACGTGCTGCCTGTCCAGATGCTTGTCGTCCATGCGCTGCTGGCGGTCGGGGTGGATCTGCGGCTCCTCTGCTGCCGCGGCTCCCGGGGCGGGCTTGTCCTGCCCCTCCCTCTCCTTCTGCAGCTCCGCCTTGACCTTGGCGTAGTCCTTCTTGACCTTTGCCTTGTGGATCAGCTCGTGCTTGATCTTGGTGTTCTTGCGCCGCCACGCGCCGTCCGGGAGGTTGTCTGGTCCGACGCGGAAGCCCTTGCGCTTCTTGGCCTCTGGGGCTGTGGTTGGGGCTCCTCCCTCGCCCTCGACCTCGTCGTGTGGTCTCTTGGAGCCCATTGTGCAGAGGTGAACAGGCTGGTGGTTGGGGATGTGTTGAGCTGCGGTCGAGGGTGCAGTGAGTGCCTCGCGATGGGTTGAAAATGCAGCAGAGCCTCACAGGGTTTGAGAGTGAGCCGCCTGAGGTGCAGAATAGAAGTTTAGAGTGGAACCTTGATGGCCAAGCCTGGCGATAAGCCTAGCAGATAGAATAAATTTTAGCGGAGCCGAGCAGCTCGGCGGGATGGCAATCTTGGGGCCGACCCGAGTCGGGTATGTTCGGCCATGTCGGAGTAAAGGCAAAATGGCGCAGGATCCTGGTGGGTGAATCTTTTTAGCGGCTGGCAATGGCACCCGCAGAGGAGCTCCGGCCCAGGCTTGGCCTTGGGTTGACGTTTTGCTGTGTGATCTTTGACAAACAACCTCAACTTCAATTCCAACCCCGTCCTCCTTACTCCTCCTCTCTCCCCTCAGTCTTCTCAAGCACTCCTTTCTCCGTGATCAACCCCCCTCACCGGCATACTTTCATTTGTTGCCGTGCTTGTTGCTAGTCTGGGACCCGTCCGAATTGGGAATTGGCATATATCCTGACCCGCCTACTCTTCTTCTTTCTCCCTCACACACAAGCCCAAAATGCTGGCCGTCCGCTCCATGGCCGCCCCTGCGCGGCGCCAGTTCGCCCGCGCAGCTCCCCGCGCCACGGTCGCCTTCAGCCAGACACAATGCCAGAGGAGGTGGATCTCGGGCGAGAGGGTGGCCAAGTACAACGGCGTCAAGGACAGGAACGGCAACTTCCCTGTGAGCCTGATCGAGGGCGACGGCATCGGCCCCGAGATCTCGCAGGCCGTCAAGGACATCTTCGCCGCGGCCAAGGCGCCCGTCGCGTGGGAGCCCGTCGACGTGACGCCGATCCTCAAGGACGGCAAGACGGCCATCCCGGACGCGGCCATTGAGAGCATCGAGCGCAACAAGGTCGCCCTCAAGGGCCCGCTCGCCACGCCCGTCGGCAAGGGCCACGTCTCGCTCAACCTGACCCTGCGCCGCACCTTCAACCTCTTCGCCAACCTGCGGCCCTGCCGCTCCGTCGCCGGCTACAAGACCCCCTACGACAACGTCGACACCGTCCTGATCCGCGAGAACACCGAGGGCGAGTACTCGGGCATCGAGCACACCGTCGTCGACGGCGTCGTCCAGAGCATCAAGCTCATCACCCGCGAGGCCTCGGAGCGCGTGCTGCGCTTCGCCTTCCAGCAGGCCCAGGAGATCGGCCGCAACAAGGTCCGCGTCGTCCACAAGGCCACCATCATGAAGCTGTCCGACGGCCTGTTCCTGTCCACCGCCCGCGACGTCGCCAAGGACTTCCCCGGCATCCAGCTCGACGACGAGCTGCTCGACAACACCTGCCTCAAGATGACCACCGACCCCATCCCCTACAACGACAAGGTCCTCGTCATGCCCAACCTCTACGGCGACATCCTGTCCGACATGTGCGCCGGCCTCATCGGCGGCCTCGGCCTGACCCCCTCGGGCAACATCGGCGACGAGTGCTCCATCTTCGAGGCCGTCCACGGCTCCGCCCCCGACATCGCCGGCAAGGGCCTCGCCAACCCCACCGCCCTGCTGCTCTCCTCCATGATGATGCTGCGCCACATGGGCCTCGGCGACTACGCCGACCGCATCGAGAAGGCCGCCTTCGCCACCCTCGCCGAGGGCAAGGCCCTGACCGGTGACCTGGGCGGCAAGGCCAAGACCAACGACTACGCCGCCGCCATCATCTCCAAGCTGTAAAGCTGTGGAGATGAGGTCTCGAAAGAAAAGAAAACCACACGCACGTGGGGGACATGCCACAGTTTCCCAGGTGCCGTCATGACGACCACAAATCACCATCGAAAACAGAACTTCTCTTAGGTCTTCAAACTTCACAATCACCTACCTACCGCTCACACGAGGGCTGAGGCTTGTATGGGGCCACTGTTGGAGTACAAGGGGAAGGAGGCATGCATACTTCGTTCAGCAATATCGACTACATACAGACACCACCGCCTTCGTCGGCACCTTTTTTTCATCAATCTCGGGGAAGCGGGGTAGAAGGGGGGGATGATTATAACAACACACACACGCATCACACACACACACAGGAGAAGCCTGGGGGAGAAAGGGTGTTGCTGCCGGGGGGCTACGAAATTGTAGACTGTAAAAGTAGTTAGGGCTCTGCAAAGCAATGCATCAATTATAAATGCCATCCATCTAACAACTCCGTGCGCGCTCGTGCCCTTTCAATTCACTTGCAACAGATCTGCCCCAACGGCCTCACTAAATCGACCCGGCCATCGACATCGTAGTCGACACGCTGCTCGTGTCGCCCCTCGCGCCGGCCCCGGGGGCGCCGTCCCGCCTCCTCGGCTTCCGGAAGCACGCGAACTCGTTCTTGCTGGCCTCGCGCAGCCGCTTGAGCACGCTGCGCATCTCGGGCAGCTCGGCCTGCAGGCGGGCGCGGGCGTCGTTGTCGGTGCGCGAGTCCAGCTCCTGGTAGATGGTCGTCTGCAGCTCCGTCGCCTTCTCGGTCATGTACTGCGACAGCGTCTGCGCCACGAACTCGACGTCCAGCGTCGCCTGCATCAGCGCGGCCAGGTCGTACCGGGTCCGCGTCCGGAACGCCTCCAGCAGCTCGCGCGACGACAGCTCCAGCAGGTACGACAGCACCTGGCTCGTCAGCGTCGCCGCCGTCGTCGACACCTGCGTGTGCACCAGCACCAGGCTCAGCAGCGCCTCGTACACGTACGGCTTGACCTCGCGCGGCTTGTCGTTCGGGGAGGCGGGCGCCCAGTCCGGCGCCGTGACGCCTGTGCGGATCACGGACCGGAGGGATTCTATATACGGTCGCGTGTAGGACTGGAACAGGCGGGCGTCGATCTGGGCGAGGACGTCCTTGATCTTGGAAGTCTCGTCGGTGAGCTTGACGGAGAAGGCATTCTCGAACTGTGTGTTGAGACCGGGGACGATATCTGCTCGAAGTGATTGGAAGTTGCTCAGGGTGAGTAGCATGCGGACGTTCTGCGTAAAGAAGTCAGCATGTGTGTAACCTTGATGAAATGGCTGCAGGCTTAGGCTTACCCTGTCGCCAGCATTAATCGTTGCGCCACTCATGCTAGCTACTCGTGAATTGCCTCCGTGCACAACAACAAAGCCCTCCTCCGTTGTCCACTCATCATCTGTCTTTCGAACAGAGCGCTCTGCGTTTTCCACCATGCCACTCAAAGCCTTGTAAAGCGTCGTGACATACTGACTGCGCACCGTCTGCAGCAACTTCGTAGGAGGCGGTTGTACGATATCGCCAGCGCCAGGTTTCGACATGGCTTCCGAAACGTACAGTATCTGCTGCATACCCGTCAAGAGGGCGCTCTCGAATGCCTTGAAACTGGTAGGCATCTTGGTCACATCCTTCCTCTCCGCGGATCTGCTCCAGTCTTCCACGTATTTGATGTTCTCCGCGTCCTTGTTCCATGCGGCGCAGAGAGCCGATACGCACCGCTCTCTCACGGATGCGACGAGGGTCCTTAGCTTTTCAAGAACAGCCCCATCGCCCCGGGCAACCGGCGCCAGGCTAGCCATGTCGCATGACCCCGAGCCTATCACGGCGAGTATCTTGGCGAGATAATGCACAGCACTGACCGAGTTGGACCATGGCGGCCAGAAAGCATACTTCTCCCACTGCTCTCCACGCCTTGGAGACGGAGGTGGAATACTGCCAGGGTCCAAGTGCATTCGAGGGTCTCTAAGCGTATTAGGCGTGAGAGCTACGCCTCCCAGCTTAGCGGACAAAGGTGTGCTGGGCTCTGAGGGCATAGGGGATAGAAGCATCGAGAGATCATCGGGTGGCGGACCAATGAAGAAGAGGTAGACGTGCTCGCGGATCATGTCGACCAGTTCCAGTGTGCCCTTCTGCAGGTCCGCTGCCCACTCTGGGGTCAGTTCGTGGTGCTTTTGCGATTCGCCGTTGTAGCCGGTTGGCATAGACGTCTGAGTCCTGCCTTCTAGGAATCCTTGAACAGTCTGCCAGAAGTCGACGACCTCTCCGATGATGCCCTGAGAAGACATCATATTGTTCAGGAACGAGTAGATTTTCTCCCACAATTCCACAACGTCGGCTGAATCGAAGGAATGGGCCTTGCTCTCCATCGACACCCGTGCGATTGTCTTTAAATGCGTTGCGATCGCTTGAGACCCCGGCTTCTCCACGTTCGCAATACGCCGTCTTGCCACCTCGATCTCGACCTTGGTCCTGTCCGCCGTTGACGTAGCCTTGCTCTTGAGGTACTCGAAACGACTGAGAAGCCAGATCCATATAGGATTCTCCTCCACGCCCAATTCGAGCAACAGACTTATGATTTCCATGTGCTGGTCCTGGCGTCCAGCGAGTTCTGACTTGGGTGCAGTATGGAGGTTGACCAGCTTCTTCCACATATCCCGCTTGAAAGCCTCAATCTGCTCGTGCACATCGTGCCACATACGGGCCGCCAGGAGGATCTGGTATAGCTGGTGGTCCGGCAACTTCTCCTCCTTGCTTCCTCCCTGAGACATCAGCCGAGCTTCGTCTGCGAACGACCTGGCCCTGTTGTACTCCTCAACCAGCGCCTCGTGGTCCTTCCGCTTGATGCTTTCCGCGATCGCCGCACTGATTTCGACATACTCCCGGTACTTTTCAAGATTCGCAGCCACGTCCTTGAGCTTCTCCTCCTTGTCTCGCCCGCCCAAGGCAGGTCCCCATACGTCCTCTGCCTTTGCCGACACGTCCAGCAGCGGGCCCTTGATTCCTGACACTCCATATTCGCTCTCTTTCACAAGGGCATTCTTCTTCCTGGGGTCCGGCGCCATTGGGCTGGCCAAGCCCAGTCCGCTGCTACTGCGGAAGCTGTTCCTACTGGCATGTCGCGAGTGTGCGCGGGGTCTGTTGGCCGGAGGCGTGGGGTCTACTCCGCGGTACTTCATCTCCTTGTAGACGTTGTCGATGGTGGCTTTTGCGCGCACGAAGCGCTCGAAATTGGACTCGACGAGGACCTTGAGGGAAGCGCTCTTCTGGTCGATGGATTGGGACAGGATGTCAAGACCGTTGAGCAAGGACTGTGTGTCCGCCGTCGAATGCATCTGGGAGAGGAACAGCGCGGGGGAGAACGTGGTTGAGGACATGAGGAATCGATTTCGTAGCCGCGGGTCTTCCTGCACGGGAACGCCGAGCTGCTTCAACGTCCTGACGACGCTGTCGGTGGTGCCCAACGGGTCGGGCTCGTCCTTCTGGACTATATTTCCGACACCGTTCGCTGATTTCTCTTGCCCGGGTAGCATGCTAACTCTGTTGCTGACAGCCCTCTCCAGCGCCTGATATCTCGACTTGCGCCGGTTGATCTTTTTCTTTGCCTCCTCATCCTCCGAAACGTCGCTCGTGTCCTTCTCGGCCGGCCACTCGACAGGATACGGGTCCGACAGCTGGTAGAAGTCCAGCACAGTTCTTTCGAGGTCAGCCATGGTGGGCGATCGGCCGTCTTTCTGGCGGGTGACAGCCGCAGGGCTTAGTTGGCGCCCAAGTCGTAGTCTAAAAGGTACCTAGGAAGTTGATTGTGTTGATTATGTTTCACATGTCCGAAGCTGGAGCTGTCGAGTGTCCAGCGAAGCTGCAGGCTAGGGGTTGGGCACGGACCACAGCTTATTGCAACCTCCCCTGACACTTTAGACACTGTGCACTGCAACAAAAATTAATGCACTCCTTCGACAGATCTTTTCATGTAACGATCGAGGCTTTGCAAATCAGCGCCATTTAGAGGCTGTGTCCAAAGAACAGCTTGACTTGGATCCCTACACACCCCCGGCCTCATACTGTAGTGCTCGCGTTGTACTATTCGTGCTTGGTTCAAGTGTCGCCCACGCTTGGCTGTTGAGCAGGCTATGAGGCTTTCGGAAACAACAAGAAACAGACCGAACGCGCCTCGCGGTTGGAGAGGACTGAATCCTTAGCGGAGGAATAGCGTTCGCTGAGATCGCATTGCTAAACCAGTCTGTTTCATGCGCAAACAACCCCAAGAAAACCATACCTAACACCCCGCACCCACTTCCATAATACCCACCTACCTAGGTACCTAGGAACTCTCACCATCACCCATACCACTGCCACACCTGATACCCACTGCCTATACCCACTACCTATAGGCGTATATTAGCTTCAAGGGTGTAAGTTAGTCTTAAGCATTTGGACTTGGCTGGGGTAATGTACCGGTGTACCTTCCGTCTTTACAGGTGCGAATATCTGGTTCCTTAACTGTAAGTTATCTATTGATAAGTTGAAGCGTGTTGTCGGAAACATCTCTATTATCACTACAAATTGGCTTCCTTTCATGCTCGTACATATCAACGCATCCTGCAAGAGCACCCAGGTACTCTGAACAAGCGTTCCCCGGTTGATGCACACTCACGACGGTGTCAATGTTTCGACTGCTTTTACATGGGGAAATGCCCGACCATTTGAAATGTCGGAAAAGATGTTTCAAGCGAACACCTCAGCACCGAAACCCGTATTGATCGCTGTGGTTACAGAGTGACTTGAATTGGACCATTGTGATGACTCCTACGCCTGGTTGGACGCGTCCACTACCCTGCCATCCGCATATACCCACATACCTTCCTTGACCATCTTCTCTGCAGGTCGCTGCCATTCAATCACCTCGAGACTTCTGTCCCTCGCATCCCGCCTATTGATCGCCCAGCTCGGATAGGTCTCAGGCTCAAGCTCTGAGTCGGCCTCATCGTCTGCGTAAGACACTCTGCGTGTCGGCCCTGGTAGATCCGGCCAGTCGACATAGTCCGAAGCATCAGTGAAAATCTTGAGATTCCCTCGTTCTTTCCTTCTCAGAACCCATGCATTAAGTTCGGCCCTGTACGTAGCCACAGGCTCATCAAGCCGGACATCTGGGTGCGTCACCCAGTTCTCCATGTTCAACACACTGGAAGCGTCCTGTTCGCGATGTGGCACAGAGCGGAAGTGGTCGTCGCGAGTGATAATCTCGTATAGAGTGAAGATGACGCCTTTGATGTCATCACGGTCCTCGAAAAAGGGTGTTCCCATGTCACGCGCTGGAGCGCCGATGCGAGCGGAGATGTTGAAATCGAATAGCATAATGTTGTCTGTAGCTTCATCCACGAGGAGGTTCCTTGGGGCGATGTCCTGGTGTTGGATACCACACTTGTAATTGAGGTCGTCAACGAGGCTTATTAGTTGTAAGAGCCATCTGAGCTTAAATACGCGGCAGTCCCCTGGGTTCTCCTGGATTGCATCAAGCGTGCCGCCATCGATGTGCAGGGTGGTGAAGCCTACTATATGATCTTGTGAGCCGTCAAGCTGCTCGACCACAATTCGATCAAAGGGTACAATATTCGGGTGTGCCGAAAGACGCATCCACAGGTTCATCTCATCCCAACGACTATCCAGGAACTGTAGATGGAAACAGTATTTAAACACTGCTTTCCGGTCTTGGTGTGACACCAGGTCGACATTGGGGCCGAGGCGGTCTAGTTCGCGCAGTTCTGAGCGGAGGACGGTTTCCACTCTATCCAGTTGTAGGTCCCGCAGTGGCGGGTAGTGAGGACAAAGTGTTTCGTCATCATCAGGGTTAGAGGATACGGAGACAAGCTCGCCATCTTTGGATACTTCAATCGCACAGACATCAGTTCCAATGTTATCAATGTGTCTCCTTAGATATTCTGTGACATGTATTAGCCTAATTTGGCGAAAATTAAATAAGGCCAGAGGACGACCGGATTATGTGCAAGTGCAACTGGACTGATGCACATCCACGAAGAGAACGTACCGATCGCTAAGTCCTCGTCTCCTGTATCGTTCTCAAAGGTGACCGAGATAGTTCGCCTTTGATCCCAGTCGCCGACTTGCCAGCACCCGGGTCCGCCTGGCGGAAGCAGTCCTCCAATCACCCAAAACTGCCATTCTTCGCCAATCATGGTCGGGTTCACGGTGTTTCGTCAAGGGAGTAGCTGACACTAGCAGCGATGCCAGGAAACAGAGCAGTGTAAGAGGCTTGTGAAGAGGGAGTAAATGTGAAGGAAAGGCTGAGAGAGAGCTAGCTGGACACACTCGAGTGGTAGAGTTTTGAGTTGCAGGTCTAAAGAAAAGTTGGAGTCGTGTGAAAGAACTGCGTTGGGACTCTAAAACCTCAACCAATCAACTGTCACTGCAAGATTCCCGTTGGTGACGTTAGCTAAGGACGGGGTGTGGACTGATGTCAGCCAGCTGGCAGTCGAGAACTTGAGAAAAGGCACTAACAGAGAAAAGAAAAATAGCAAACGGGCTTAGATGGATCCATCGAGTTTAGGGATATATAGTTTGCGACTTTGGTGGGATTTACAAGAGTTTAATAACGAAAGCTGTCTAAGTATAGCACTCCCACTCCGCGATAACAGCTTTCCCCGTCTGAGTCCAATTGTACTCCGCTATTGTTCCAATCAATCTATACCTCTGAGATGCCTATCCATGTTTAGGGGTGATCCAACCCTGCAAGTCCTGGTCGCTGGCATCTTTCACAGAAGTATCGGTTGGCACATTCACATCCAGGTCGATGTAGAATGGCCGCCGGTGCTTGCCCACATAATCCAATGTGCCGTTGCCCCCGGTGTCACCGACTTGATACCCATGAAAAGTCAGCACCCAGCTATCGCCGGCGCCGATTTTGGCGACGGTCGCCACGCCGGGAGCACGGATCTGATTGCCAACGTAGTGCCATCCGTCGTGCTCCGGCGCGTCTGCCTGCAGGAGATAGTAGACTTCCTTCTCCTTGGTGGATCCCCAGAGCTGAGCCGGGTTTTCCTTCATAACTTTGCGGTACTGCTGCCCATCAGCAGGCAGGAACGTATCAGAATAGGCTATGGCAATCTTATACGTTGGGCGATTATAAGCTGCAACTGAGTAAGCCATTAGGAATTTTCCATTAATAGCCCGAATATTTCCATTCTCAATAAGTTTGAAGGAATCATCGCTGTGGCTGTGGTAGTTTTCTGAGTTCAATCCTTCGTCGGGAGCGATTAAGACTGTAGCATTCTGGTTGGGATGGGCTGGCGTCACAAAGTCTTTCATAAGCCAAGCGACCACGCCGTCGCGCTTCATTGGTTTCGGGTGTAGGTTCTTCTCATAAATCAGAAACAACCTTCCATCTGGTGTTCGAAAGTATTTGCCGTCGTAGTTGGCATCGGCTTTTTCGGTAAAGGCTCCAACAAGAACCGTATCCCCTTTCCAGGCGAGCGGTGGTGTGTCAAAGGTCGAGACCGCCGGGCCTGGGCTTGCGTGGACGATGACACTCCAGCCCACAAGACCATGACACACCGTATCATTTTCTTGGACATGAAGCGTCACTGCTGCGTCCCACGTTTTGTTGTTGTCTGAGACGGTCTGGAAAGGATGGATGCCAGCCACGCCGCACACCTGGACCTTGGCCTTGTCCAGCTGTCCCTGCAGCTCATCTGTAACATGCCATTGAATGTCCTCGTTGTTCTCCTGTGTAGCACACTTGGGGCTCAACCCTCCATCGCATTCGAGATATTGATGGGTGGTGCCTGAGATATAGACGCGGGTCTCGTTCTGATATGGAATATGATAAGGATCTGAGAAGTAGCCTATGTGGTTGTCTATATCGACATCCGTCAATGGTTGGATTGTGATGTTGGCTTGAGCATATGCATTAATTGCAAAGACCAGAATAGTTGTGAGTTGAAGGAGTATCATTTTGAGATAATCGCGACGTCGTGATGGGTTAAGAGTAAGGTGCAAATGTTAACTAATTTGTTGGTAAGAAGTAACGTTGTAACCTTTAATGATTCAATTGTGAGAAGAGACTGGAGTTGATCTCGAGCTGCTTAAATAGACCTGCCAAATTAACCTTGTTCAAATGTGGCATTATCCCATTCTAGAATTGATCAACACACACGTCAAAGATCAGCACCTTGGGGAACAATCGTCACAGGCGAAGTGCGGCGGTGAATAGAAACCGAATCGTGCTCCATTCTGTGTAACAGGGTTGAGAAAAAACTCAGAAGAAGTATGGTCCTCATTGGTTTACTGTTTCATTAGGGACCAGAGCTGAAATCCTCAGTCTCGATCAACAGCTGTCCACGGGATCTCTAAGGCGTATTGCGGCCAATCAGCCTGGTAGTCAGCACGCTAAGCCATGCTATAAGCCGCTCTGACATAATAATCCCACGGAGTTCATGATTGAACAAGCATTGCACTAGCGCAATGTCAATCATTGAGACGCCACTTGTAGCTTTCTAATTCTTAGATATTAATAGACGATGATAATGTCAGGGACGTATAAGAATAGTCCTCCCTGTCACGTTGATGAGTTTCCAAAGTCAATCAAATAAACTACCAATGACTAGCTCAGTGCTATAATTGAGAAGTTAATCTGAGATCACCCCAAGATCGAAAGCCTGATTGATGTAATGGAGGCCTGAGAAGCTCCGTTGAGTCGCACCGTCACGCATCTATTGCTTCAGTCACCTAACGGAACGAGTCTCCCATTCCCGAGTAGGCGCAGCACCGAGGTCGCAAGAGGCAACCCACACCTAGTTAAACAGAGTAAATTTCAATTTTATTCGTTACCTGCGTATAGTCACGTTTCTAAAGTCTTAATCTCTTGTGGAACCTATGCTCGTGTTGCACAATGGTGTGCTCGGGTTGCACAATGGGGGTGGAGGAAGTCAATAAGCACTATTGAAATACACTGTGCTGATTTGATCGAGGTGTTGTGGCAGCAGACGCGCGTCAAGGATTGTATCTTGTACTACATGGTCCGACGTCATCGTCCGAGGTGATCTCTTTTGTCCAACGTGAGAGATTCAGAGTCTGCTCTACTGGAATCGCCGTCTTCCTGCTATATGACGTTCTTCATGATTCTTCACATTTTGGAATAATTTCGTTTGTGAAAGTGCTTCGACAGAAGGCAAAGTCATGGCTCGAAGAGCCTGGCGCACTGAGCCGGGCAACGCTGACCGTGTGAGAATCCGGAGGCGACACCAGCTGTATCTTATTGCAAAATAATTTGGTCCATGTCTGACGGACGTGTCTGAAATATTGCGACACCTCCTATGCTGTCGTTAATTTGGACTTAGGCACACGCGTCCCGACACTGACCTCGGGGCATTTCAGCGGCAATAGGATGTGTGCAATATGGAACCCGGCAAAGAGCGTGGGCATGATGGGCAGAAAATCGAGACCAGGATTATCTGATACAGATCTCGAATCTGGCGCACCAGGCCTTCTGCGCTGGTGCCGAGCATCTATACGTGACTGCCAGCTACGCACAGGCGTGGGAGGATGCCTATTATAAAGAGGCGCAGAAGCTTCGGGGGGTGAATGGAATGAATAACGGGCTTAAAGCTTGTATAAGGAGGCCATTGCAGCCGCTAATTATTGCAAGCGAGAGTTGGCAGTCGTGTACCGCCGCATCTAGGAGCTGGACGATCAGATTAGCGGTTATGCGATCTGGTTTGAAGAGAGTGAGTTAGGAGAACAGCAAGATAAGACTACAAAAGATTAACAACTTTCGAACACTACGGAACGCAGACCGGCTCCCTGGATGCTGGTGAACTAGTATTGAAGCCGCCGCTGTGCGATCCCGGTGAACGCAAGACCATCTATCGGCAGAGCAGGGAGACTTTGATTTACCTCTTCGAGAATGCCGCCAAGGCAGAACTTCCGGCTTGCAGGTAAGCGTATGGGCCGACTATGATGAGGACGAAGTGAGAGAGCGAGCACGGGGAACAGTAGAGAAAGGCGAAGAGTGGGAGGCCGAGGAAAGTTTCTTCGCTGGTGACCAGGAACGCAGGATCTTTTTTAGGATTGACATACTTTGAATCCGGTCTAGATATTTCCAAACCGTCCACAGCGATGCATTACTATCTTGCAAGGCCACTCGACGAGACCTGCTTCCTCTTCATCCACACTACGGATCCCTCCAGGCTACGTCAATACCTTCACCAAGCAACCTTGTCCGAAATCCGCCGGCATTTGCCAACTGAATAGATTCCCAGACATAGAGTTATATAGACCCTACTCCATGCCCATGTTCTCTCCTCCCTGACAGTGACCAAGTGAGTAGAGTAATCCGTCGTCAGGGCGACCCCGGGGTAATAATACTAGAACCAAAACAGATCCAGCACTTGCAGCATATCCTGTCCTCGAGCACCACCACCACCACCACCACCACCACCACCATGCTCACAACCTCCCCAACAAGAGGCACAAGGCAATAGCACCAAGCATAGTCCACTGCGGGCGCATGGGCCGCCCATCCCGAGCCGCGAGGACGGTGCCCCGCGCCACAACGGCGGCGTTGGCCAGGAGCGCGGCCTCGCGCGCCGCGGGCGGGCCCCAGACGCAGCAGGCGCCGACGGCGAGGCGCAGCGCGGCGCCCGCGTAGCCGGCCTGGCGGGGCGTCAGGCGGTCGCCCGAGAGCCGGGCCATCCACGCGTTCTTCTCGGCATAGTAGTCGACCCACGAATAATCACCGGAACGCCGGGATGTGATCCCGGGGACGGACACGCCGGCAAAGGGGAGGGCTGACGCTATGCACAGCCCGCCGTAGGCCGTGGCGGCTGCTGCGGAGAGCTTGTGGGCCCAGGACATCGATGGTTTGTCCGAGGGGAGAGGCCGGCTTCGGAGTGTTCTTGGACGATTTTTGGTGATGGTTTGATGGTTTCTGAGGTTGGCTCGAAGCGGATCGTGGCGCTTCAGTGCCTTCTTTGTCCACCGTTGCATGCCACGTGGATTTTGCGTAACTCGCCCCCCTCCGCACACGTCAGCAGCTGAAAACACCGTGCCGTTGGTCCCTACCTCACTTTATAATATAACAACAATAATGCATCTAATAACACGCGTGACATTTATCGCTATATAACTTATACCTATAGTGCATTATAAGTACTCCAGTCATAGCTCCAAGGGAGATATGTAATAACCTTGGAAAGTAGACAGGGAATTTATACTAAGGGAAGCTACGGAAGATATATTTAGATGACATAATAACGAGATTAAGATAGCTGTTACTTTTCTGATTGATGTATTCGTTTTACAAACTGCTTCTGCATTAGGGGAATAAAAACTGGACTTTACAACTATTTCGAAGTAAGGATGCCTGGCTGTCTAGTACCTTTTCCAGTGAGTTCAGATGAAGGAGCTGAAACTCATACATTCAAGTGGACCATATTTCACTGCAATGAGTCATATTGCATCTAGTAGTTATCTCTTGCATACCATGACACCAACGGACATGATGCTGTCGAAAATGCATCGCGACGTCTTTCTCCATCTCAATCCACCTTCTCCATCCATCCCTCGCACGCTCCCCATAGCCCACCCAAGACCTCCCTCTCCCATTCCATCATCCGTTCAAAGTATTCCTCCCCATGTCGCCTTGTACACCAGAGAAATCCCACCACAATCAAGTCCGCATATCCAGGCACATCGCCTTCAAAGAACGGCCCTTTCGCCTTTCCCTCCTTCCACCCGCTCCTCACCAACCCTGCCAGCTCCCGCCCTGGGCCCTCCGCCGCCCTCCACATCTCCTCGCCTTCCCGTCTTGCTTTCTCCTCTAGGTCTTCTACTTTTCCCAGCATCGGTTCCCGCGTGCGCTTGATGTACTCCGCACTCGATTCCGGGAGCAACTTCTTGCACAGCGCGGGTAGGAAGAGCGGCGCTAGCGGGGTTGCGGTCTTGATAATCAGGGACTCCACGGTCTGTATCAGGTCCGCCTGGGGCCCAAGTCGCAGAGACGGGGCACTCGGGTAGGCAGCTTCGAGGGCCCGGGCAATGGAGAGCGAATCAGTGACCCAGGTCCCGGCGATACGCGCGGTGGGCAGGGTGTACGGAGCGATGGATGGAGGGCAAGGTTGAGGGGGGAAAGAGAGTGGCGGAGATGAAAGGACGGGGCGTATCTGGGGGTACAGGAGGAATCGGGTGGTATATAAATGGCCCTTAAAGTTGAGGGCGAGGCGAGCTAGAGAGACGGTAGTTAGTTGCAGGGAAATTCGCGAGCGATGCAGAGGCGCACGCACTCTTCATGGAGGTGATGCCGAAAGGGAGGCCATCTGTTGACGCGAAGTCGAGGAAGATATTTGTAGATTCATCTGAGGGGAAGCTGGCGATGATGGCTGCTATTGCCTGGTCGTTGTTGCTGCCTATTGCAAGTGGTGATGAAAGGCTCTTTGGATCGGGCAGAGAAGACATGACTGGGTCCTTGAGGTTGATGCCCTGTTTCGCACTGAAGAAAGACAGGCAGGGGTGTGTGTGTGGTTAGCATTTATATCTAGCAATCGAAGTTATACAGCATATGTAAGCAATCCTCCGTTTCGTGCCGGCAATCTTCCCTTGACCATTATGCAAGCATCTGAGAGTCCACATTGCCAAGCCACAAGGTCAATGTTTAGCGGCAAGCGGTGAATACGCTGGAAGGTGTAACGATAGGTAAAACACATGCACCGAATAGTGTCCTGCGCCCAAACTCCAATTCACCATCTCTTTTGCAGTTCCTCAGTGGCTCATTTTCATTCCTTCAACTTGTAATCTGCCTTGGAATCATAGTGGGAGAAAATTTGCTTTTCTTTCATTTTCTATTCGTATGTCACCAGACGTGGTTGCGTCTAGATGTACTTGCATGGGCGGTGGTGGAGTCGCCAGCTGAGCCTCCATTTCAGCGCCTGAGCGCTCAGCTCAACGAGAGAGGATGCGCGAAGCGTCAGCATCCTTACAGGGGTTTAACCTATAACAGCCCGTTGCAGCCTTATTCCAACCCTGAATTCACTCCAGAAGGATCTCGCACCGCGTCAACTCATTGGCTCACGACCGCCGTGGCGCGTCTATTTGTCAGGGGTGTGTTTGAAGTGGTGTGTTAGCTGCCTGTATAAATCAAAAGCTTCCCCAACGTAGAGCTGAACTTGCGTGGTTGATCTTGGTCCTCATCATCGTCGAGCCGCAGAGCTTTTATGCTCGGGTGGAAGCCGTCTTACCAATGGGGCCCAGTCACTTCAAGGAGGATGCGAATGCCATTACTTCTCCGGACTCTTTCTTTGGACCTGGTCTCGCACCAGAGAAAGACTCCGGACGTGGATCCAGGCAAGCAACGGGTACGAGATTTGCCAGAAACTAGAAGTCGCTCAGGATCCGGCTAATCAACTCGAAAGTATCCCAGACTCATAACCGAAACCTGGGAGGCGCCCCTACAGCAGCAGATGGCAAGAAAGGGGTTAGCAGCTTTGCGGTTGCTGGCTTGATCAGATGGTTGATCACAGCTCTGTCATTGATGGGATTCGTCCTCGCTGTGCATTTTTACCAAGGAAGGGTTCTTAGTAATAATGACAAGTCAATCTTTGATTCTATTATCGTCGCTCTGAGTCTGGTAGTGGGTCTCAATATCGCAAGTGCCCTCAAGGACATTGCAAAGCACATGCGATGGTGGTTCCTAAACCTTAAAAAACGAGATCTATCTGAGGTAAGTGGGAATTCCTATTACCACTCGCGCCTCAGTCCTCTCAGTATTGACAAGGAAATAACTCTCAGGTCGAACTCATTCTGCATAGTGACAGCTTGAGCAGTGTTACCAAATTGATATGGCGGTCATCTTCTAATGTCACCAAGATGGTCTGCCTCACGTGGTTCCTATTGAACATTGTAAGCTTCAGATCCACGTTGTTGGAGAGGTCGAATGTTTCAGGGGACTGACCCATGCACTCATTCAGGGGATGCAAGCCGCTATAGCTGCCATCAGCTTGACATTCCAGGCTGAGCCCCATGTTGACGATGTGTACCTGTCAGGGCAGGGTCAAGTCTTTGTTCCTGATATGAGCAACTTTGCTCGCGGCACGGGTCGCTTTGCAGATTCTCGTGCATTCGATCTAGATTCCACTCTTCAAAGCTTGGGAGCAAGTATATTAGGGGACATTGGAGGAAGTTATAACCACTCGATCCTCCCAAATGTGCCATTGGCTGGTGAACCTCTGGGCAAATTTCCGGCCATGTTCTGGGAAGCCGACGACCACTGGGAATATCACTACCTCAACTCGGCGCTGGACATTGTGTCCGCTGCAACAAACTATATAGCGGTCTACTCGGACAGGAAAGTCTCATCTTCAGCCGTATGTGCAACGCCAGAATACAATACAACCATAGACGAAGCCCAGTCTCTGATCATCATCAACCAAACAAGCGGGAGAGACTTCACGTTCGACTCCATTGCCGGAGGCCTCGAGTCCAACACATACGGCACGGTCCCCATCCTGCGGCAACTCCGGACCGACGTCTGCGGGTCACGGGTCGGGTGCAGCACAGGCGACTGTGGTCCGGGGTGCAGCACCGTGCACGTGTTGGAGCCCAAGAGCGGCGAGGCCGTCCCTGGATCCTACGATAACCCGAGGAGCGGCTGGTTCTACTACGAGTGCAACGTCACCGTGTCCTCGGGCCCGCCGCCCGTCTCGGACCTCGACAGCCTCACGCTCGCGCCCATGCTCGCCGCCGCGGCCGCCCAGGCCATCGCGCTCAACGGGCTCACGTCGGCCGACCCCGACGCGCCGCTCAGCCGGAGCTACAACTGGGAGCTCCCCTTCGGCACGCCCTTCAACAACAGCGCGCCTGACATGGCGGACCAGCTCGCGAGGTACGCCATCGGCGTCGTCGCTGCTGCCGCGTCCACGAATCCGCGCATGGCTGTCCCGGGCAGGTCCCCGGCCCAGGGTGTGCGTTTGGAGTTGCAGGAGCCGGTCGCGTTTGCGGTGATTATGGGACTTACGGCAGGCTTGCAGTTGCTGTTACTGGTGGTCGCGGTGATTCTGGTTGGACGGGTATATGTTCCGGAGAACCAAGCGTGGATGACCAGGGAGACTCTAAAGCAACTGTATTCATATTGAGGTACTTTTAGGAGACCTGTTTCTCTTAATAAAAGCAGCCATTCGATAGTTTCTAAAATACCTCACCCTAGTACGTTTGGTTGAACTTGCGTCGTGTGAAGAGGTAGCCTTGCTTGTACTTTTGGCTCATTCTGACCACACTGCCAACATATCCACCACTAAGATTGTGTTCCTTATTGTTTGGGATTCAACTCAGCATTGACCATACCCATCTATATCATAGAATCTTGACAATAATACAAAACGCACAAAATGTTACCGTAGGTTTTCCTTGAGTTGGGAATAGAGAAACTTTGTAGCGCTCGATACTCTGATGCCGTCATGCTCCGCAAGTTAATCATGATTAGACCCCTTGTTCGACCTCGGAATAGCGATGGAATTCCCCTGCAGTGTTGATGCTAGTTGTCAAGTCCAGCAGTGAACTCGGAGCCGTTTGCTCGAAGCGTTCCCATTTGGCGAACTGCCGCGCGATGGCGAATCGATGGAGGTGGAGACCGGGCCGGAGCTTCTCTAGGCAATGGCGTCGATTTCGTCCATCTTGGTTCCTAGACCGTCACAGCTTGGCTCGATGTGGGTGCTTTTTGCGGCTCTCTGATCCAAGGTCGCCGGAGGTGTCATTGGGTGGTTGATCGGGTTCGGAGTCCGCATCTTGAGCCAATGTTGTACTTTGATTGTCTTGCTCCTGCCGAGCCATCATGAATCTCTTCTTGTTTTGCTGCTCCAAGAGGTACAGTTGCAGTTGGTAATCCTGTAGGGGAGTGAGGCCACCATGTCGAGCGGCGTCGGGACCGCCGAAGTCCCTCACCGCACCAGGTGGTGGAGCAGCCACTCCCCCAGAATTATAAGAGGAATTGATATGATGCCCGTTAGAGCCCTGAGGTACAGCCGGAACAGAAGTGCTCAAGTTTGCTCCAGATCCCAAATCTGGCTTGGTAGATGGACCTGGAAGTACGAAGTGCAAGGGAGTCGCTTGTCCTTGTTGAGGCCTTTCTCGAGGCGTTGAGGGGTCATAAAAAGCTGCAATGAGCTCAAACCCGGTATTGTCTCCAGAAACAGCCATATGAACGGAGTCTTCGTGCTTGTCTGGGACCGCTGTTGTGCTGCGATGCCTCGAAATCTTCAGCTGCGTTCCTTGTAAGCAGAGCACTACAAACTTTTTAATGTAGATTCGAAGTGTGTGAGAGGGACACTTCTTGAATTTTTCAACCAAAGGTAGTTCAAACGTACCGCTCCTACGCCATCTTGGGAATCATTATCCTGGGTGCGCCCTCCGCAAAGGCTTCCTTGCGCTGAATGGCTAGATGATTGAGACGATGTGTCGGATTGATCGTCTCGGTCGTAAACGTTCTCCTCATCGTGCAACGCGAGTATGCCGGTTTTGGGTGACTCATCTGTGTTAGAGGAGCCCTCTTTTCCCGGTACAAAGTCGTCGCTGTCGGTTCCGTTGTCCTCGCTCTCGCTGTTGCTTTCGTTACCCACCAGGTCTCTTGGAAGACTCCGGCTCTTGCCGTCGATTTCGCTGTCCTCGCCCATACCCTCAACCTTGTAGTCAATATCTTTGATGGAAGCACGGCGTGGAAATAGTTCTTTGACAACGAAAACCCGATTTTCCATGCGATTTTGCATGAATGACTATGTGAAAGTCCTTGAAAGGATTGCACGACGGAGCTTGGCGCTTGGCGCTTGAGGAAGCCGGCAGGAAGGTGTTTGCCTATTAGGCAGCACCTGGCTCCAAAAAAAGTATTAAATAAGCGAAGCGTCTCGGATAATCTGCATCCGAGCTCAAGCACCAAAAGCAAGTAGCCAGGTGACACGCAGACTGCACCAGGTGGTTGGTTGACGTTGTACGAGCCGACCAGCCCGCATGTGAACTGCAGCAAGTAGCTACAGTAGCTGGCGGACCGGGGTGCTGGCCAGGCTCCACTCCCTGGTTCACAGCGTGTGAATATGCCCAAAGTTTCCCTACAAAGAGGACTTGGTTGACCAGTCTGTGGTAAGTTCCTTCTAACCAAGAACTTCTACTGGAAGAACATTTCAAGGAACGATGAGTTTTCTAGAATGATTGAAAACATGTACACCTTGCAGCTAAACTGTATTGGGACAATACCCTAATAAAAAAGAAAGTAGGGTCAATATAGATCTAGTACAGGGAAACATTTGTGCCCTCACACGCGTACTGTCATATGCTTACGATTAGTACAGACCATATTTCTGAAGAAATTGGAGACAAAGGAGAAACATTAGCTTGAGAATGTGATTAATTCTGAATAAAATGATCCGAAAAGTATTGCCGCGTATCTGAGAAGGGACCATACGCTTGTAAATTGTTTTTTCAACGTGGGCGAACTAGGTGTTCGTTGGCGTAAAAAGCTGGCTATTTGGCGTGGCTGAGTCTGGTTCTGCTGTACCGTGGAACAATTACTTACGCAACCATCTACAAGACTTCTGCTCCAATGCTGTTTCCAACTGGCTCCTATGTCTCTCGCCAGCCTTGTGGTTTATGAAATGGCTCGGTTCTTTGACAGTACGATTCATGTTATAGGGAAATATTTGCACCGGCATCAGTGCATCCCTCATGAACAGCTATAACCTTTCAGATAGCTATTAGTAGTAGATGTAGAGATTGGATATGGGTTGTAGGTATTATAGGTAGTAGGTATGGGTAGTAGGTGTTAGGTGTGGGAGTTAGTTGGGTGATGGTGGATATGCCTAGGTTTTGTGGGAGTGGGTGTTATGAGAGCGGGTGTTATAGGAGTGGGTATTATGGGAATAGGTGTTTCGGGAATGGGCATTATGGGAACGGGTGTGGGTGTGGGTGTTGGTTTAGTTAGATGCATTGCTTTCTACCTCGCTTGCATTGTACCGGTGTACCCTTTGTTTTTGCTGGTGAAAATATCCTAATTCTTATAGAGACTGAGAGTATCTCAAAGAAGAGTTAATAAACTTATGCCGATTTCTCAACATCAAGGGGTTTCCGCCATTCTTGAGCCATGATACTACTCGTCACGGCTTCAAAATTGCCAACCACCAGTGCCGCCTTTATTTCAGTGTGCTCAGAGCTGATCTGGCAAATTATTCCCAAGTGCTCTGATTAAATTTTGACATGAGCCAGGCCGAACATACCCGAAATCGTGAAGTCGATTTATCATACATGATTGCACGCCGCTCACTACGTCATCGGTTTGTTCAGCACACCATGCCTAAATACATATACAATGGCATCCTTCTTCAGCTAATGAGGGAAGCATTTAATGGTCTATGTGTATTGCACAACGTGGTGCCGAAATGGTGGTGGGATTCCTGTCATTACCTGATTGGCCTCGCTTATGGAGCAGGTCATGCAGTCAGCCGTGTCCAGCCCCATGTCACCTTACTAGAGCTGTCAGGCGTCTGCCTCGAATCCTACACTCCTAGAAACCCCTCATTTCTATCGTATTCTCAGCCGTCATTGGAACACCCGGCACCAGACTCTGACAAATACTGACCCGTCCCGCCGGTCTCAAGCATCTGAACGTCACTCGAGTTTACCTTTGTTGAAAAGTCGTTGCATTTCAAAATGGATCCTCTCTCTGCTATAGGCCTGGTCTCGAGTGTCATCACATTCATCGACTTTGGATATGAAGTCATCTCTGCTGCCAGAGAAGTCCGTGTGTCGGCTACAGGCACGACCACAGCCAACCAACACATCGACTTCCTCAATACGCGCATGGAAGCTGTGGCGACTGACTTGGTAGCCGCCAAGTCGAGTCGAGTAGGCATGTCGGAAGACACACAACGGCTAACAGAGCTTGCCGATAAGTGCCTTCAACTCTCGAACGAGTTGAAGGGTCTCCTGGACAAGTTGAGGGCCAACAATCCAAAATCGAAGCGACAGGTCTTGAGTGCTATAATGCAGAATGTTAGAAAGAAGGACCAGAAAAGAGATCTAGAGGCCAGGCTGGATCAATGCCGCCAACAGCTGCATTTGCAGCTGTCTCACACAACGAGGTTAGTGCAAGGAGTCTCGAGGAAATTACTGTATCACACACTCCGCTCACCTTCCTGATGCTTCAGACTCGAGAGTCTCAGCCGTCTGAGCGAGATTGCTCAGACAGGCAGATGCAATGAGAAAGAGTTAGAGTCTCTCAGTCACCAGTTGGCAGCACTGAAAGATGTTGTGGACGGCTTGAATCCACACTCCAAGCTTCAAGGTGAAGCATGCAGAGTCCTCGACTTGTCTTATCTGGCCGTCTCCAAAGTCTTGCAAAATAGCATACTGGAAGCCCTCAGATTCGATAAGATGGAAAACCGCTTCGATAGTATTGAAGAGGCCCATGCCAAAACTTTCGAATGGCTCCTGGAAGACGAAACTTCGAGCTCACTAACAATGCCGACTGGAGAAACAGACGATGCATGGTTCAGCGGCGTAGAGCATCTTCTGAGAGAGGAAATTCCCCGCCGACACGAGATCCAGCAAGATTTTACCAACTGGCTCTCACATGGAAATGGAATCTTTCACATCTCCGGTAAGCCTGGAGCGGGCAAGTCAACTCTTATGAAATATTTTGCCGAAAGCAACCAGGTCAAGAAACACCTGAACACCTGGGCAGGTGATAAGGAGCTAGTATTTGCTTCATTTTTCTTCTGGAAGCATGGAACAGATTCCCAGAAATCATTACAAGGGCTGCTGCGATCGCTCTTGTATTCCATTTTGGATCAACACCCAAATCTTGCAAGAATTGTGTTCCCCGTTCTATGGGAGGAAGCAACCATTAATCCGGGAAGGACTATACATTTCCGCCAATCCGATATACGGGAAGCATTCATCGCGCTCACGAAGACAACTGAAGTCTGTCTCAGACACAAGTTCGCCTTCTTAATCGACGGACTGGACGAGTTTGAAGGCCACGATGATACGCTCGTCAAAACCTTGTTTGAGTGGGCTCATTCAGGCTCTGAAAACATCAAGATCTGCGTTTCAAGCCGAGAGCTACCGATATTCCAACAACGGTTCTCCAAATGTCCCAAGTTCAGGCTGCACGAAGTCACTCGTCATGACGTCTTTCTTTTCGTCTACGATACACTACGAAACAATGAAGATGTGAAGTTGATGTCTAATCCCCAAGATGTGGCGAAGCTGGGCCAATTACTTGTTAAAAGGGCAGAGGGCGTCTTCCTCTGGGTGTCTCTGGCAGTGAGACTCGTGGAGCGGGGGCTGGTGTTAGAAGAAAGCATCGAAGAGCTTGAGAGGTCCATCGACGTGCTGCCCTCCGAACTTGAGCAGTTGTTTCGAGTTATTTTCGACTCTATCAAGACAGAAAGGGATCTCGTTAAACGCCGAAAAAGCATGAGGGTTCTTTCCCTTGCTGTCGACGAGTTGCGTGTATCCGAATGCACTGGCAACCTATTTTTGACACATCTGTCATTCATGGACGACTACGATCGCGACCCGGATTTTGCCAGCCACATACGAGATGATATCAACGCAACAGATCAAAGGATGCGCTTGTCTCGTTGCCAAAAGCAGCTCACTGGTGGCTGTAGGGGACTTCTTACTATAAGGTCTCGGACTGAGAGATCTGGATCGAATGCCATAGTGAGGGAAGAAACTGTGGCATTAGCGCATCGGTCACTCATCGAGTTCTTCCAACTCCCTGAAATTCGGATGTGTGTTGAAGAGCACTGGCAAGACTTTGACAGGCTTAATTTCTACGGCCAGTCCTTGCTTGCCGAGCAGAAAGTCTGGCCCTTGAGCCAAGGTAAATATGTTGTTGACGTTATCAACGGTCTCATACAAGAGCCTACACTGACTATCGGGACACTCAGAATACGACGGATTAGACACTTCGATAACACCTCAGGCATCCGGAAACAGGCAAAATCCTTCCTTTCATCCAACACCTACGAAATCAGAGTTACTTTTTGGACGACTTTGGCTTGTAAAGGACCTGCGACGCCTTATCACACTCTACTATCTCTATCAAGACGTGGATATATCGAGCGTCTTTCCGACTTTATATCAATTGAGGCAGCTTGTCACAGCCGAAAACAAGTCAGTTTGGCGATTCTCCGCGATTTTCACCCGTAAATGGCATTTTGAAGGCGGAAGGAGTATTACCAGGTACCACGACTATACTTCCGCTCATTGCAAGCCAGAAATGTGTATTGTGCTCGTGGCGCTGGAATTTGGTCTATACGAGTTTTGGCCGAAAAACTCACTGGATGACGAAATCCGCGAAATGATTCTACATCTTGTCGAAATGTCTCTGGCATACCATTGTCTGGGCATAGACTGGAATGAACATTCACATCAGGGCGGCCCCCCGTTTGACAGGTTGCTGCGAAGCTTGGTGATCTGCCTTGCAGATGGAACATCGGCAAATTCGATCATGCAGGTCAAGGGACGTCATGTCACTTTTAGCATTTGGCAGAACCTGGTATGGAAAAGCATTGTGACAAGGTCGCGGTCATCTCCCGCGCTGGTCTGGTTGCTCTTCCTCCTGCATGGGGCCGACAGAAGCTTCACGCTCAGGTTCGAAAAATCTTGCAACTTCAGTTGCATCGACAAAAGCGGCAAACTGGTCCTGATCACCGGGCGTTGGGGTCCGGACCAGCAGCAAATCCACTCACCAATATTCTGCCATGAAGGTCATGGTGGAATCCTGGACCTGGGCAAGCACCAAACTTGGTCTCTTTCGTTGAAAGAACTCACCTATCTCTGGTTCGCACCACATGCGGACAAATTTCGGAGGGTTTACGAACTGTACGAAAACGGCGCTGAGGCCTCGATGAAGAGTTTGAAAGAACTTAGACGAGAGCTAGGGGTCGACCCAGAACTTTGGCAGACCCAGGTTTGTGAAGACTCTCTGCGTCTCTTCAAGCACGAGTGTGAGGGATATAGCTGGGTCCTCGAGCTTTTCGATTCTGGCGGCAAATAGCTTCGAACCATGAACCCACAGCTTAGATTCTGTTTCCCTGGCATTTGAAGTGGCACCACATAGCCGTTATGTAAAAGTGAATACCTACGTATCTCTTGTAGATGTGAAGTGTTAATCAATACCGAAATTCTAACAGCAAACCTCGCGTACTGGCAAAATTTAGCACGAAACTTTTGCAGCGGCTGAACAGTCACGCTGAAGTTCAAGAAGAAACACCAGAAAAGTAAAGAGACAAGCGCACCATCACTCGCGAGAACATGGAATCTCCTCCGTCTGCCCCCCCCCCACCCCCCACCCCCCCACACACACATACACACACAGAGCTAGTTCCTCACACCCCGCGTGATACTTCTGGGTCATGCAATTTTTTTGGTGGTATTTCCATTATGGAATAGGCGTGAGAAAACATGCAGCAGATACTTATGGAACAACAACACACCACTGCGTGCTCTATGCACATTTGGCCGGTGCACTTCATGCGACGCTTTGCTGATGAGGGGCCGCTGAGACTTCAGCGATGATGATGTAAGTATAATCTGACGAGATGCCGGGGATGAGGGGGGTGGGAAGTCCTGTCCTGAAAACTTTGAGCCGCCACAAGCGCGTTGTCAATCATATTAATGCTCAAGCTTAGCAGTTTGGAATACCCTTGGGCCTGATGAGGTTCGACAGCGAACACAGACAGATTCTCGTCTCTCGAAAGTTGGAACAAGTATCATTCGTAGCTTGCAGCTAAAGGGACGACGAGGAAAGAAGCGGCTGAGTTCAGTTCCCGACGTATTATGTATGGCTAACAGGAATTTAGGCTGCGGCGGTTGCATAAGGGAGGCTCGGTAAAGTGGGAGTTGAGCGCTTACTAACTATTGTATGAAGGGTCCGCCTACGGCTTCAAGAGAGCATGTAAACGGATTAAGAATGAAACCACCTTAGGTGGGAGTCAGGCGCCCAAAGTACATTATAGTTACACGCAGAAAAGCATCCAAGGACTAATTACATGGGGAATGGAATGCGATTCTGTTGATTTTTTCGGAAACGCACTAAAGATCCTCCTATACAGATCCTCCTGGGCGCATGAGACTCACCCGATAGACTTAAAGCTTGTGGATACTGTAGAATTCAGTTCTTATATCTAACAGAATGCAGACGGATATTCTTGCCGACTACCATATGACCTGGCCAATCGGGGTAGTCGGCATGCCAGTGCCTAAATGTATAAATGACCCGGGTTTTCTGCCTGTCTATCTCAACAACGGCTATTTGGCCACAAAGCACATGTGATGATTGTAGAACCTTGGTGGTCTATTACGGCAAGTTCCTCTCCACAGATAACATTTGCACGGCATTTGGAGCGTCCGTGAGTCCTGTTACGGAATCGGTGCAAACTGTTGCGGCGACCGGTCTGGCTTGACGATATTGATCCGGTAAAATTCATGATACCATGAAATATATCGTGGGCGCCCAATCCAAAATGGATTTGATATTCAATCGACACTCTTAAATGATTCCACGAGACCAAACCCAGACTTGATTTTGCTTATCCCATTGATTCAACATAAGACACATACGTTTCAAGATGCACGTCACTAGGGTTGCAAAAGCGCTCCCGATTCTGGCGGCCTCACTGGCCAATGCGAGACTCGCCAAACTAGGCCTGCCAGAGGAAATCAAGCCGGGCGACACATTCAACATCACGGTGGAACAGGCCATCGGCATACCTATGGTAGAAGTATATTCTCGTGCCTGTTTATTGAAGTGGTCTATTAAGTCCCCCTAGTATGACGCGACTAAGCAGCTGGCAGGTATCAATGCAGTTTGCCATTGACAGATACGATTCTGTAGTGGATAGCGCACCTCAGCCAGGAAACATAGGAGGGACACTTTTAGGGTCAATCGACCTCCGGGGTATTCACAATGTCTACACCGCAAGTTTGATGGACAAGACGAACTAAAAAGCCAATAGCGATTTTGGGAGATGGAAGAGGCCAAAACGTCACGACCTTGGGCGGCATTACTTTGCCAGACAGATTCGCGCTCGGTCCTGCTGCGATCCAAGCTGTCGTTCTTTCAGTGCAGGGGCCAGTGAATACGCCGCTGATAGAGACCTGGTGGTGGAACGTCACTGTGTCAAACTCGACGAGCGATAAACTCGTACATGCCACATATGCCGACGATAATGGCAGATACTGTCAAATAGAATGATGGACAAGATATAATCCGCCCTTTGTTTGTCTTATGTCAGTAACGTGGGCTGCGCGTATCACATGTTGCCAGCTGGCATTGCAGGGGAGACAGGAAAACTGGATGCACATACATAAGCTTTTCTGAGGAGTGGAACAACATGGACAGAATAATCACATGTGCATATTCAAATTTGCAGAACTGTTTGTAGCACCAGACCTAATCTCAATTGAACATTGAACAGGTATTCCTATTGTCAACTGTCATCTTTCATACACTTTGCAGCTTACTACACTGCTGACAAACTTGCCACTTGCAGCATCGGGGGACAGGTCTATAATGACGAGAGCGTGATAATTGCCCCAGACGACAACACAGGTTCAGGCTATCATCATTCTGATTTTAGTACTTCAGTCTACATGCTTGGGGTGCTTAAACTCCACTCTTCTAATACCCTATGGAACCTATCAATTAGAATGTCAAGAGAAAACCACAGGGTCAAGGTACTATAACCTCTATTTCATTCTACCTAGCCGTGTCTCTTTGTCATTCTGACTCATTGTACCAACGTCAAGTCTTGATATTCTTGTGATTGAACCATGATTACATCAGCGGGGATGGCTCGTACGTATTTACCATTCGTGACCAGTCAGCAAAACTAGATTCACTAACACTTATCCAGAGTTGGGAGAGCGTCAGACTGAAGCAATAACTTCAGGAGTTTATCTGAAGGTCCTGTGTTCGATCCACAGTCACCGCACTTACATTTTCTTTTTCTCTTTTTGATCAACTGTTGCGATGCACCTATTGCTGCAATGTTTGAGGTGCCTTGCATAGTTTGCTTGCAGCATTGCCATGACTTGGGTAAGAGTCACAGGCGCAACCACAAGGTGGCCAATGAATTCCTAGATTTTCTAAGCAACATTGTGAATAAAAAGACAATTGAACAAAGCTTGATCAGGCAAAAGCTTATTTTTCCTGTGCTGCCCTCTGCCTCATCCAACAAAGGGAGAGGCAAGGAGAATCACAAAGCTGCGATTAAATGGACTGTGGTCCGTAGTCTATTGGGGGGGGGGGGCAACCAACACGTCCTCTTAGGTAGTGTTGATGCGGACCATGAATATGAAGCAGATGCAAGTGAGGTAATGCAGAAAACTGGTGACCTCCTGAAGAATACTGAAGCGTAAGAAGAGACAAAAAGAGAACAAACGCTCTGGCTTGCACCGCAGAAGAGAAACAACAAAGCAAACAAAAAATGGGTCAAATCAACAGCAGGCAGAGATGCAAAGGCAAATTCTGATCATGAGTGCCAGTATGGGTGTAGGTGAGGGTGGTTTCAGAGATGGGGTTTCAATGCTAGTGCGAGTGGAACCCAGCACTCAGTTCCAGCCCAGCAAGCTCTCAGCCGCCGTGGGTGCTGACATGAACGCCGTCCGTCCCAAGTTGCCACCACTGCTGCCACTTCCATTGCTGCCGTGGCTTGTCCTTTAGCGGGCGCCGTCAGTGTTGGTGCTGCTTATTGCGCTTGGAACGGCGTGTGATGATGAACATGGCGGCACCGTAGGCACCCGCGACCGCGACGGCGCCGGTGGCGATGCTGACGGTGGTGCCACGCATTAGGAGGAGCTCTGGTTGTTCTTGTTGTCGTTGGTGAGGAATGAATGAGGTGACGAGCTTAGGATGGGCGTCGGTCAGGTTTTAACGCTGGCTTTCAGGTGGAGAGCAGCTTATGTTCGCCAAGTATGCCTGTGACGGTACCCAAATTGGTTGCCTGAAGTCTGGCTCATGTTCATGGCTCACACTCGGTAGTTATGGATTCCCATGCCGACACCCACTCAATGATAGGTTCTGGTGTGATTTGGACTGCCTTATGTTTTTTTTATCAGAACTATCTTACTCTGCAAGACGAGGTAAGTCAGCGGTAGGATGAAATGCAGATTTTGCAAATGACGACTGCTGGCTGCGATTGTGTTTCCAGGGCTGGCCTTCTATGAAGTACTGGCATTTGGTGTCCGTCTCCTGGCATCGTAAGCACGGACCGAGGCCATCACATCTCTTCATTTGTATTGTTCGTTTGTGCTCTTTGTTTGTACTCTTCGTTTTCCTGCGGCACTCATAGCATCCTCTCAGAGGTTGCAAAACCTGAAAACTTCTTCAAAGTGTTGCAAGCAACACCTACTAACGTGCAGTCTTCGCACGGAAACCAGCCTTCACACCTTTCTTCGGCTTGGCGGCAGCCATCATATCTGCTCCGAATGGCTACTGGTACCTGTGACTGACCATCTTCACTGAATTCACCACGCCTCTCCTGTATCAGCTGGTGGTTTGATTCAATCTGCAACTCTCTAGCTAATCCAGACAAATATAAACTTTTATGGTTGCTTCCAGCCTTGCTACGGCTTGATTAATAGGTCATTGTTTGGACATGCTGCATATAATCTTTTGTAACTAATTTTGAAAGCCTCAGAGTTTCGTCTCTTTTTTGATGTAAGGGTTGAGATCTATGTTAAGGTGGAACTCGTTTTACAACTGCAGTAAAGACAGGCAGCCCACCTAGCAACCACCATTCACTTTCAAACCCCACAGGTACTAGTTTAACAGGGACTAATTGTACCTACCAGAGAAACTAGGGTGTTGATTCCACGAGACTTGTAAAAAATCCAAGATACCAATTCTATGTTATGAGCACAAATCCTAGTACAGGCACCTCTTACAGCCATTGAAGGTGCACTCTGACAATGCAACATCTGGATTCAGCTAAAGAAACATACACCCTATCAACATGCATGAGAAATCCAATTAATTCAACATCTACAATACCCAGAATTTCCCTAAGTACTACAAGGGATTCAGCAAACAGTTGCACCTGTGCATAACCATGTGGTAGCGCACTGGAGGTGAACAGCTGGCAACCATCTGGCGTCAGCTGGCTGCACATAGATAGCGATAAGCACTTCTTAAGCACTCCCGCGCCCCTCCAGATAGCTGCAGAATACAACCCACGCATACACTCCGTTTTGACCCCTAAGTGACTGCCACAAGCCAGTTCTCTTTATCTAGGTCTTATCTTATTAAGATTTTTTAAAATGCTATAAAATTAATATAAAGGGTATGAAATCTTTTCAATTAGCATCTAAGTTTGATAATACTTTTAAGCCTTGAAAATTATAGGTTTATATGAGAGCAAGAAACTACAGCTATATATATCAAAATTTCTCATTGAATTCACAACCAGCGGGGATAGCTCGTGAGTATTCACCATTGTGACACTTTGATAACAAAGTGAAGTTCACTAACACCTTCTCAGAGTTGGGAGAGCGTCAGACTGAAGTTCTAACTTCGGTTGTCCATCTGAAGGTCATGTGTTCGATCCACATTCACCGCAATACTTGGCTTTGGCCACACCTTTTTGTCCACATCTTAAATATTGCTTTTATTTATTAATTTTTAATTGCCTTGTAGTCTGCTCAGCATTTTCACTGTTCTTTCTCAATCTTCTGTTATAGTTAATGTTATTTTAATATATTTGCTTAAATTCAACTTATAGTAACAAGGACTTTGTTTATTAAGACAGCTGTTTTGACTGGCGACCAAACGCCACCCGCCCGCTTGGCTGGTTCCCGACGCTGCCGGCGGGCTAGCTTAACCCGAGCACGAGAGCGACGCGACAGGCGCAAAACGTCGGTGTCGCTTTGTCGGTATAGAGTTGGCTGGGTGGCTGGGTGGCTGACTGGCTCGTATACTCTATGCTAGGGTTCAATCTCCGAAAGTGATAATCGCGATCAACAGGGCTGGTGCAGCTGTCTGGCTGTTAGAAGGTTCAAAGCGGGCTGCGGTGTGGGTTGGCACGGGGGGGGGGGAGTGCATCATACCGCCCGCCGCCCGACAGTTTCCCCATGCCTCATTCAGGAAGTGGGAGCCGAGCCAACAGGCCACCGACAAGACAAGCCCAGAGAAATGAAAGAAAAAACTTTGACCGTTCACTGTAGCAATAGTCACACCTGGGCGTCAATGCAAGTTCATGGTATCAAAATTCCAAATTCAAATTCGCTATCGCTGTTCACAAAAAAACAAACTTTGCCGCCCAGTGTCTCTCCCCCTCTGCAATCCCGTGATATTCCCGCAGCCGCAGTCCCCATTCCCATTCCGGACATTGATCAATCTGGCCCCACAAAAAGCAGGGAAAAAAAGAGCGAGATGTGTAAGCAGGGGCTTTCTTGCTCGGACCCTCGCGCCAGGAGGGCAATGCGATGCGATGCAAGTCGCGACCGCAGAAAAAAGGATTCGGTGTCTCCGGAATGCCTTGGAGATGCGACCGAAGGAAAAAAAACCAATATCCGACAATGAGCTATACGCTACCGCGCTCCCGTCCTACCCGCTCCAGTAGTGGACTGTGCAAGACAGAGGTGCCGATGCAGGCCCGAGAGATGCCGTCTATGCAGGTGGTGGTGTGCGTAAGTGTGCGCATATGCGTCCAGGCATTTTTCTCGGTGATTTTCAGAATGGTAGGTCGAGGTGGGTTGCGGGATTTGGGGATGATGCGTGGGATGACACTGGGGCTGGGATGAGCCGCATTTTCCGTTGCGACGCCGACCCCACGTCCGACTCATGCTAGAGCCGGATCTACTTGAACCCAGTTGTCGAGGCCGAGCTGATGGAATCGGCGGAGCTCGTCCGAGTCGACTTGACGCGGTCACTAGGTGCTGGTCAGCATTGTTGTCTGGAAGGGCTTGGCGACATCTCTTGGCTTGCATTGCGAACCCGAGCCAGGGAGCGCATTCTGGATGAGTAACATATATGGTGCTGGGCCACTTACTATGATGAGCGATCAGTGTGAACTTGGGCGACGTATGAGGCACCTCCAGTCTTGAACTTGAACTTGAGAGGCTTGTTCTCAAGGACGGACTTGATGTCCTTGGAAGCAGCGGGGGCGGAACCGGCCATTGTGAATTTTGTGTGGGGTGAAGGAGAGAGTTGGTATGACAGCGAGGTTGGTGATATGTTGGATTTGGAAGAACACTGAGATATGATGAAGCGCCAAGAGGAGATAGAACAGGACAGAAACAAAGAGGCAGTTGAAGGCGGAAGAGAAGACAAATAAATATTTGAGCGTCGAGGTACGTCTCTCGTGGGACCGACAGTCCAGAAACGCCGTTGGACGCGGTCACCGAAGACCGAGATGAGATTGTGCAAGTGCACATACGGATACGCAGTACGGGGTACGGGTACCTCGAACGAGTACTCCGTGACCCATCCTCTCTGTGTCACTGAGCGATTTTGCAACATCCGCAGCCGCAGGGCCGACGGGGCCAGCGCCCACCCCACAGAGGGCTTTCCTGCCCGTCGCTGATTGACGAAGCATTGTAATTACCACACTCTCGGGCAGTCCTTGGTCTGGGTGGGAAGCTCGGACTGGGGGGTCGAGGGCAGCAGAGGCGACCCCATCCTGGGACCAGGGTCCAGGGAAGCTTGTGTGCTCATCTGAATTCCGCCCGCTACCCCTTCCCCCCAATCCGGCGCCGAAACGGCCATGTTGTGGAGCCGAGGGCGAGCCTATGAGGTGCATACGTGTACGCTGAGTGATAGCGTACACGTGTGTGGTTGCCCTTCAGGGCCTTGAAGAAATCCGTAGCGCTTGCAGCTTCTAACCCTGGTGGAGGGGCGCGAACGGAACAGACGGCAAAAGCGGCGCCATTCCCGCACGAGCACGAACAACAACCTCACCAGTTGGACGAGGCTGGGGTTTGTCCGAGTATGGCCCAAGCTACGGGTGCGTGTACTGCATAGTGCAGCGCAGAAAGTGTGGGATGGGCTACTGCGGTGTACTGTGTAAGTCGTTGCTCCATGCCAGCATGGTTGGTGCCATCCGGTGCTACTCCAGGCCAGGGTGTGATTTGGTGCTTCTAGAAGGCCACTTGCATGATGGAGCTAGAGCGTCTCGTCGGCTAATTTGTCGTGGACCTTGGCTTTGCAATCCTGCCATCCTGGATCGATCTCCTCGGAGACACATGCCTCCTGACGGGCGTCGAGAGTCGAGACGACGATCAACCACGCCTTGTGAGGATGATGCTGTAATGTTTGTGCGTTTTCCAACGCGGTCGCGCCTCACCGCCGATGAGAGATCGTCCAGCCTGACAGCTTAGGATACGTGTGACCCGCTGGTACCGAGCCGATGAAGGAATCGGATTGTGAAAGTATCCCGTCCGCCTGTCTGACTGCTACTTGTCAAACAGGTTTCATGCTTCAAGCTGCGTCGACGAGACTGGTGCGTCCGGGATGCCCCCTCCTGCCCGCCTCACTCCGCAAGCGAGCCCAGCGACAGCAGATTACAGCAGTGGGCTTTCGCCGAGGCGCCCCGTTGTGATGGTCTTGTGGTGCCTTTGGTGGAGCTTGCTTGACTTGGCCAAGTATACATGCCTAGGTACTGCGGTACTGTACCTGTAGTGTAGTACAATCCATCCACTGCAGTACCCCACGAAGCCCCCGTGGGATAGCGGCGCATCATCATTTCCCCAGGCTAGCGATGTGGGCAGCACCGGATGTGCCCCTCGCGAATCGTCTTGCATCTCGAGCTGCTGGTTCCAATGTATCCGCGATCGGGGGTGGTCGCCCTGCCGATGGCTTTACGATTCATGGGGCGGCGATCAATCTGCCGTCGACCGCTGTCGTTGGTGGTCGTGTCGTCTCCCGTCTGTCCTGGGGGACGTGTTTGTGCTCAACAGGGCTGCAGGGCCCCAGAGTTGCGTCTGGTCAATGACTTGGCAGGCACAACGCAGCCTGAGGTCCTGCCCATTGGACAAACCCCTCTTGGCAAGTCACGAGGTTTCATACATGACCTCAACCTTTCATCCTGTCGGTCAACTTCGCTGCAGACACGCTCAACGTTTCTCTGGCTGCACAACTTCCAGGAATTGCGCCAGCGCATGCGGTGACTGCATCAGAAAACTCTCCTCTTTCGGGAAACACAAGACGCAGCGTCAAAGCTGCAGCAGGATCCTTCGAGCTGCAACCCCGTGTCTCGCCTTCAGGGAGAGATATGCCGTCTGGTCGTCCCTCGTTTTCCTCATTCGCTCGACCCCCGAAACTTTGCATGCCCGATCGCCCAATGCCGTCCTGCTTCGTGATGCAGGCGGCTGCCACCGTTGGTTCCCGCCGGCCGCCACTCAAGCGCGCATGTCCTTGCTCGCTACTCATTGCCACATGAGTTGTCCTGTGTGTCTTCGCCGAGGTCTAGTTAGAAGCTGTGTTCAAGGAGAAATATGCTATACTATAATGTCCCCGGACGTACTACGGCGCACGGGGATCCGGAGTTGCGGTATGTATGGAAGTGGAAAGCCGGCGGCTCTCTTCGCCCTGCCTTGCACACTTGGACGCACGCACGATGCAACGAAGAAAGGGGCGACCGACGTCAGCTCTGCCCTCCTCTACATACACGTGTAAGTACGCTAGGGTCGGTCATATGCATGCAGCCTGCCTGCCTACGGCTACTAGCGAACGTTGAGGGAAAGCTTAATTGATGCCTGGTTACTTTTCGCAGAAGTGCCCGGCTTGAATGTTACAGCTGTCCAGCGCGACGTGACTTATTGTTAATTGTACCCTGGATACGTGAAATTGCTTTGATCTTTCGCGGAGTATATCGCAGAATTGCATAGGCCACCTGCTCATCTCCGCCGGCTCAGCCACTTGACGTGCCCAGCGCTTTGTGGCCCCAAGTCGAATCTACCGGACATACGCTCAAAGAGAAATCGTTGACACCTGACCGCTTGGTCGAGAACACCCGCGCTGAAGCCCAGCCTCGAAGGCGGAGGGTTACATGGGCCTGCGCCAGGGATATCTTGATTCAATAGTCACAAATGAAGCGTGATTATCTCTATTATGGATGATCGTGAGTGACTAAAGGTCAAGTGGTGCCTTTCTACCCTCCTGGTGTTTTTCACCCTCCTGGTATGTTCCATCCGGTTATGTGCATGTTGTGCCTCATGCCCAACAGGCTATGAATCCATGGGCCCTATGCCTTAGCTTGTAAGACTATGACCATATCTTTTGTCTCGAGTTTATGGAGTTTTACTGCAATACTTCTGTATGACATATGCTCCTCCCACTAACCCTAAAGAATAAGTGATCCACGGCGATTTCACGAAATATATAGGCAGTCCAATATCCTGACTCTTCATCACCGGCTTTCATCAACTTGGTTCTACCTCTCCTCGTGTGAAAAAAAAAGTATATGTAGGTTGCGTGTGAATCCGTGTGGAGTGTATACATATAATCCCAATTTAGTTCTCTCTTAGAGCCAAAAAGCTTTCCGACACACACATTGAGCCTCCATGACCCTCGCTGCGTTTTCGCTCGCCTACATCCGGTCCGCGTATGTCTTCGTATGTTTCTCAGTCCGTTCAATCCCTGCCTCCAGTGCGGTCTTAACTGCCTCCCATAGTAAAACTCAGCTCCAGGCTACACATCCTGCTGTTCGATTTGGTCTGTAACTGCTACTTTTTGGCTTCGTCGATGGACCAGACGCGGGCAGAGACGGCAGAGCCCCCGGCAACAAGGCCAACCACCACACAGTGTGTCACAGCTACCATTGCAAAGACATCCGGCCGTCCCAATCCCAAGCCTATTGCGAGCGCAGCCGAGGAGACGCCGGCCAGTGCGACAGAGGAGTACGCCTTCATCGAGCCGGGGACGAGGAAATCCTCCCAGTGAGGCGGGGAAAACGTGGTGGCTTCGTCGGTGTCGAGTGGCTCGAGCCACGCGAGGCGGCTGCTGGAAGGCATTATCAATTGATTGACCCCTCAACAGTTGGTTTATCGTGTTGTTTTTTTTGTTTTTTTGCTCTCTCTTCGATAGGAGGATGTTTCTGAGGTGATCGCGAAACAAATTTTGTCTTGACGTTTGAGTGAATGCGCCGGGGGATACAGACCCGACCAGTCGGTGGGTTCCAACTGTACTTAGGATTCCCGACTCGGCGTCAGCTGAGATGTGTGCTGCCTGGTTGCTGACTGAGGCCTCGGAGTTGTCCGTGAGTGGCTGTTTCTGGCATCCCACACTCGGCATTGGGCCCGGATCCAGATAAATATTACCCGACCGTGTAAAAATTTACCTATCACCTTTGTTTCTTTCTGTTGGTGTGCCGGCTGGGTGTGCGGGGGGCGGAGGATTGCGTTGGCTCAAGGCTCCGAGTTCACATGCGCCAATTGACCATTTATGAGTGGGCAATGGAATCGATACCGTCACACATGGCCGGCACCACCACAGGTTCCACATGTTCCGGATCGGAGTAATTTGAGCGTCATAATGTTTGATGGGCCTAAGATTTATTCTTGTAATTAATCCCACCTAACTGAAGTATTAGGCCATCGCCGATAATCCCCCGTTTCAATACCTCTGCTGGGCGTGAGTTCAATTGACGTCGGGCAATTCTTGAGGAACCATTCGGTTCGAAACGGGGACAAGGAGAAGACTAAGGACTCGAGCTCATTTGTCACCGTAAGGCGCTCCTCTATTGTGTCCGACTTCGTCGACTGCGACATGTCGACAAGCTGCTCCACCAATGTATGTAGCCCATAGAGCTGCCTTTGCACCAAGCTATAAACCACTTAGAATAAGTCACCCCGGGCCTCGACCTCAATGCCTCCGAATCCATAAGGAGCGATGCTTCGAAAACCGTCCAGAGTTCCCAAGATTTTCGCGGAGCGTCGACCACAGCATTATTCCCGGCACCACGGCTTCCAGCTGAGAGACATGTTGCAGGTGGTGGATTTCATGCGAAGACGGGGTTCTCAAATTCTGTTGACAAACAAGTCGTAAGACGAGAACGTGATTATCGTGTGTGATTTGCAAAGGATTTGCGCCACATTCACGTGAGGGAGCAACCCACAGTGCTGGGTACTCGAACCGCGTACACAGGTAGCTTGCCGTTGCAAATGCGGCCGCCCATCACCACGAATGATTGAAGAGGGTGTCATGAGATCCGGCACACGAGAGCACGAGGGTACAGTCTGTCGTGGCTCCTTATCACAACGGTGCTGGGCTGCCCACCTGGCCTGGGACACACGAGATTGCGCCAGTAGACTTGCAGAAACAGCTTTTTGACACATTTACAGCTTATAGTGTGACCAGACTCTGTAACACGCTTACAGATGCCTTTGATGGACTTGTACTGAGCACAACAATCATACGCGACCTTGCTGACGGGAACAGGCAGGGTTGAGTCAGCTGCACATGTGATGTAGTTGTTTCCTAACAAGTAAGGCTCCGTGGCTTTTTGAGGTTTGTAGTGGCAACATCTGCGGGTACACTGGGGGAGAAAGATCGTTATATGCCATACTCAAAAAGTATCGGGGTGTTATGACGCAGACTCTGAGCGACTTGTCAGGCCTGTATCATGACGCCCAGGTAGGCAGCCTCCTTGGCTTTTGACGAGGGGTTATTCTGTATGCACATCTATCTCATTCTAACTCTCGAAGCGCTGAGGGATGTGTTTTTTGTAATTCACACAGGGCATGTGTGGTCAACTGACCTGGAGAACCATGCTAGCAGTTGGGCCCCGTTTGGAATTATAATCCTGGATAAGGACGACATAGCAGCACAAATGATTGCATGACAATGATTCGACCAAAGAAGATATCCACTGTAATAAGACATGAAAGTCTCTTAAGGCTTACTGTTAAAATTTTCCATATAATGGCAGTATTCCAAATGCCAAGCATCGTATGTTCACCTCGCAGCATCCACTCAAAATGCGGTCTTTTCGTCCGGTGCTAACATCAGGCTTTTGAGATACTGTGGGATAGCCTGGAAAGAGTATCACTGAAAGCCCACCGGTCATTCAGCCTCGTCCGGATGAAGCTTGGTGCCGAATGGCATCTCACCGTTGCTGACTCCGCTTAGTCCTCATCTCAAACGCCAGGAAATCCTTTTTGCAACACCACGCTAACAGTCCTATTCAGAAACAATCGAGGCAGAGGCAACCAGGTATTCCAGTCATCAAGCATGTGTTCTCATTGATTCTATCAAATTCGGACCGATACTTTGGCCCAGCAGGTGGGATGCGCCGATCGGCCCGATGGAAAGCTAATCTGAGCGGTTGGCTTCCGCGAGTGGCGGATGCTACAAGCCTGCTCAACAAGTTTGTCATTGGAGGGACCTGCATGGGATGATTACCTGTTTTGAAAGCTATATTCTTCCAGTATGGGCGACTCATGTTGAGTGTGTCTTTTATGGGGTGTCAGTCATTTAATGTCCTCGTATTTTGCAAGTTACTTTCCAGCTTGTGAATATCATGACATCTGCCTAATGCAATCTAGACCGACCTTCTTTCGGGTTTTCAAGAGCCCATGTCTGTCCAGCAAACCTCATATTTCAATCACTGCATTCTTATCATCTCCTCAAGCGAGCGGTTCTAAATCATTTTGGGGACAAGTATCTCTCTGTTGTGCGACTCCAGGCCTCATTTCCACTCATTTGAAGCTCTAGACCCTTGATGTGTGTCGCCAAGGCCTCCGTATTGTTCTGTTCCAGTATCTCCTGTGCCATCGCCTCGTGTATCGGCTCCCACTCACGTAGAAGAGTGTATAGGACGCGTTTGGCAGCTGCCGCAGGAATATCAGCAGCTTTGACCAGGATATCGACAGCGGAGCAGAGCACACCACCCTCTGGGTGAAGCGTCTCTGCGGCGAGGACTTCCTTCTCGTAGCTCCAAATATCATTCATGACGGAAATGTGCTTGGCACAATTCTGGTAGATAGGTCTCAGGAGGTCTAGTTCTCCTACCGTGGCACTGATGCCCATCGCAAAGCGCATCAGAGCACTGAGGAAGCTTTGCAAAGTTAACAGTGGGGATTCCGTAGTGTCGGAAAACTCGTAAACTTACGCTCCACCAACGTCTGCTTCGCGGTATTTCAGATAAGCTCTGACGTCCATGTCTGTCAAGCGTTCCGCATCGGTCTGAGCCCTCATAAAGCTGAAACATGGCTCGAGTATGTCGTCAGCCAGCGGCTGATCGTGAGCCCTCATCTCCTCCCAGAGATCGTAAACGATATACTCGGCGGGCAAATCTCGGTCGGGCGCAACATCCCCACGACAAATGGGCATTAATTTCTCATTGTGAGCCCTCCCGTCTTCCAGAGACATGTGCTCAAGTAAGTCTTCCAATCAAAATCATCCAGTCAGTCGCTGGGTGCAATGGAGTGGAGCTGAGCAAGGGCATCAGGACAAGAAGGCAGATCCCACTCACCATCAATGAGGAAGAGAACGGTCAGTAGACGGCAGGCGAAATGAATACGATCGTTCAACGCCCTGGCAAGAAGGAAGCAAGTGGCACGCGAGAAGCCGGCTTTTATGAATTTCTTGCGCGCCTTCTGGTCAGGGAACGGCCAGTGCTGCAGAAAATACTCATTCACTTCATCTGTGACCTGCCGCTCACGAGGGTGACACTCGGCTGTCCAGTGTGGGGCTGTGTACCCGGAAACGCCAACGACGGCTTGTATCGATACCTCGGTCGGACCAGATTGCGCCATTTGCATTGAGACCTGCTTCTGAATCAGGGAGGATAGCAGATAAAAGAGAGGTGAATACAGGGGGTAAGCAAGTGTAGACTCTGGTTGAAGCTTTTTGCTGGCCGACAGGGCACCTGAATACTTATACCCCAGGTATGAGTGTCATGGGGACTTCCCGATCGGGTACCTGCCCCCGGGTCCGGCCAGCACTCGCCCCCCTGGAAGGATTCTCGCTTGCTTAGTTGATTTGACGGAGACTCATACTGGCCAAACAATGAAACGCGTTCACACCGCTACAAAAGACGACTTTTGGAAGATCCCGAGTTGTGTTGCCGTTGCCACGGGGGAGTATCAAGGTGTATGTACTTACGGATCAAGTGTCCTACCGCAGCTTTATCCAGCATCATCAGCGGATTTTGGAAAGCTGCTGACCATAAAACAGTTCGGGCCGAAACAATTTGCTGATCACACAAGGCTTTCTCATCACTATCACAGCCGAATGTGCCTCTGACGCCCGCGAGATTTTGGTTGCTATATTGATCAAGGACTATTCGCGCTATTCTCTCACTGTACTGAAAGGCTTAATCTGTATTTCGTGCCAATAATACCGCGCAAGGAAAAGGTCCACCAAGATGCTAATTTCTGCACAGATCCGAGGAGCTATGTTAAGTCTCTGCTTACTTGGGGCGAAAGGTTGCAAACAAATGCAGCACCTTCATAGCTGCAGCTAATTAAAGCCTACCATTTAGTATCAATTACCCAAACACCTCCATGATAACCCAACCTCAATTTGACCACTCTATACCAAGACTATACTGCAGCTATTAATTGCTTAATGGAACCAATTAATTTAATATTAAAAAAACCTAGCTAATTAAAGTTTTATTTTTCTACCTCTTATTAGTAATAGTGTAAGCTGACTTCAGTCTAACGCTCTTTCCAGAACCCATGCTCCACCTGAGTGTCTAGAGTTCAGGCAGCAGTAGGTGCATTATAATAGGAAAAAAATAAATACACACAACTAATGCGGTGACTGTGGATCGAACACAGGACCTTCAGATTTAGAACTGAATTGTAACTTCAGTCTGACGCTCTCCCAACTCTGAAAAGTTGTTAGTGGATTTAGGTTTATTATAATGTCAAGAACGTTCAGTACTTACGAGCCATCCCCGCTTGGTTATTACGTAATACACTTCAATATTTTCAAAGAATTATATAACTACATTGTTTGTCATGTGATCTCGCAGTCACTGCTGATTGTCACATACGGAGTAGAGCATATAATCTTAGCAGACGATGTACCAGAACGAGCTCTACAAAAGTGCGAACCTCGCTATGGCAATGTAATCTAGAATGCTACAGGGGCCGAACGCAACTAATGTCTATGGCGACGTCTACGGAATGCAGACATACATCCATGTCCACTGGTGGTGGTTGGCTCTGAGTGTCACTCTGCTGCTTCTTGCTTGTACGCTCCTTGGGACTACAATTGCTATGTCCCGTAGGGCAAACCTGGAGGCGTGGGAATTGTCGCTGGATCCGCTACTGTATTTCAGCGATAAGATCGGCATGGTTCCATTGTCTGCAAAGGATTTAGGAGTGGGCTTGGTTGAAGACTCGCAAAGTGCGAAGAGGAAGACGATCACCCAGCAGTCCCGTGAACCTTAAATCCTGTGTTGTCGTGTCATTCGGATACCATCCGCCAGCCAACGAGCTTTTTCGTACCTCTTCACAGCTTAAATACAAAAAAGGTTTGCGAGCAGTAGAGAATTTTCGGTTAACAATCTTGCATCCTAGTTGATGACATTTTGTACACAACAGCCCCCAACACCGCCATGACAGCGCATATGACAGAAACATTTTGCGCTGCAGCGAAGCCGTATCTTTTGGCCAATTCCGCCTCGCGGCCAGCCCATCCCGCGGCGACGTTTGCGTGAGGAAACGGCTCGTTAGGAATGGGCTTCCCCAGGAAATTGCATAGGGGCGCCCATCCGTCCTCAACTGACCACTCCAAGAGACGTTCCTTGGGCACTAGTCCGCGGATCATGTTACAGTGCTCTGAATCAACGAAGAGGTCAGTCGAGACCCAGAATGCGCTCGAGGATGGCGACTCATAAGCGGGATTGGATTGGAGAGTGCTGTTATCTCTCAGCACCACTTACCGCGGTGTACCCACTTGCCATTCCTCGCTACTCCTGTCTCCAAGTTGCCATCTAATGCGCGGAACAAACCTGGCCACATGAATCGGACATAGACATGCCAGGCCCAAAAACACTCGCGGCCTAGAAATGACAGCAAAATGAGGAGGAGGTTGCCGTTATTGCGAACCAGCGTCGTCATCGCGCTCTGGTGCCTAGAGTTATTTGAGTAAGCATTCCACTTCTGCGAGCAACGAGAGAGGTACAACATGCTGTCTCGGGGTGACCTCGCGTTCTCTACCTCCCCCCTATTCATAACAGCTTCATCTGAAATACTGACCACGCATCCAAGTCCCTTCGGTAGTTCAAAACCACCTTGGCCTCGGGGTATGCCGCGATCAGCTCAGCGGCGAACACAGAGGCCGCCGCGTCCGTGACAGCGACCGAGTGTCCCAGCAACGGGTCGAAATCAGCCGCCGTAAAATCATTGTTGCCATCTAGTGGCCCGAACCATCTTCCGGGACGCCCAAAGATCAGTACCTGGTAGTTGTGCCTCCTAGTGGGGTGGTGATAGAAGCAGGTCCTCGGAGCTGGCCGGGAAAAGTCAAACTCACTTCTTTCGGCAGAGCTTGACCCACTGCTGGGCGTAGTTGGGCTGCTCGTAGATGATGTCCCACCCGTGGTACGTGTGGTCGTAGCCCAGCGTCAGCAGCGCGTGCTGCAGAGACTCGGTCCCGGAGCGAGGCAGTCCCACGCACAGCACCTCCATTGGCTTGTGGCGCCTGCGGGGCGGCGGCTCGGGCATGGAGTAGACATGGTCCTCGAGGAACCGGACGAACCAGTTGTTCACGGTTGGCATGTTTAGTCGAGGTGGGGAATTCTTCGTAACGCGGGTCAAGTGGATGGATAGGGCTGTTCTTTGCAGCTCGATATCTGACTGCCTGCCTCCAAGCACTGAGGGTGGGGAAGAGGCCAAGCAGGTCGGGAAATAATTTCGTTCTACAGTGCAGTGTGAACGCTCTTTGCTGACGCGAGCCCTCTGTTGTAAGTGTCTCGACTCTGCAGTGACGTCTCCATTGATGCTTACTGAATTAGCTAACTTACTCCACCTTTGACATCGCTGAGCAGGCACTGACAGCCGGTCTTGTCATAGTGCACCCCAAAGGCCATTAGCTAGTCTGATAGTAGTCATCCTTTTAGCCGCTCGTAACATGTCCTTGGTAGATCCCATCCTCGAAAACACTGCATGCATTCTGTGCATGCGATGCTGGCAGATCTACTCAGGAAAGGCCAATCGACCTCTGTGGTGATCATTCGAAACCATCGCATTCCAAATTTCATGGTCTTCGAAGTCTTAAATACTATATTCCTAGCATATTCACTTTCACTGGAGACTCTGAGCGAAGAGTATAGGGAGCTCAAGTCCAATATTGTGGGCCTGAATCAGTCTAATCATTAGGTCTATAGGCTGATCTAATTAAATGCAGTGTATGTGTGGTAAGGATCGTAAATGGCAAGACTTTGCCCCCAACCAGCATCAGATCTTCCCCAAATGGATCCCGCGAGCCACCCTTTACTGAAACCGTTTCCTGAACGGCTCAATTTGGCGGATCCAGCCTCGCTTCTCCCAGGGGTGATCCTCCTGAGTATTAAGCCATAGCCGCGAGGACTGGACTTAGCCGCTGCAAGTGAAGCCACAGCTCTCGTCGGGCTGAAGGGCAGGCTCGTTGCGGCAGACGGCGATGGTCGGGTCGTTGCCACCGCCTTGGACGCAGCACCCGGAGGCGCAGTTGGCGTCGCTAGTGCACTGGCCGGTCACGAACTGGGCGCCGTCGACGCCCACATTGTCGGGGCCCTGGGCCTCGTTCGTGGTTGTGGGAGGGCAGGCCCCGCCGGCGGCGCCGCCCTGCGCGTTCCCGGCGTCGTTGCCGCCCTGCGCGTCGCCACCGGCGGCGCCACCCTGTGCGTTACCACCAGCAGCTCCGCCCTGAGCGTTGCCGTTGCCTCCGGCTCCTCCCTGTGCATTGCCTCCGGCTCCGCCCTGGGCGTTACCTGCGGCTCCTGTCGCCTGAGCGTTGGAGGCGGCGGCGACTCCAGTGCCTGCGGCTCCGTTCCCGTTGCCGGCCTCACATGGGGCAGCGATGACTCCGGTGGCGGCGAGAGCGAGGAGAGTGATGATGCGGTAAGAGACCATTTTGAATATGGGGGTGGTTGGGAAGGTTGTGTGTTGTGTGTAATAAGAATTAAGGTGTTAAGTAAGCTGTGGTGGACTCCGGGTCTCACGAATGAATGGTAGGCTGGTTGTTGTTGTTGTTGGTGTTGTTGATGATGATGAGGAATTCTGAGTGCACAAATGGAACGGAACACAGCTAGTTTATATATAAAAATGAGTCTCAGCGTTTACATGGAGATGAACTTCAAAAGTTCATCCCAAGTAAAGGGGCGTCATAAGGCCAACGCGGTGCAACACTTTGCGCGACGCACCAAAATGTCAGAAGAGAGAATATCAAACAGGCCTGAAAATTGGCTGACATTTGGGGGTTTGCAGGGGAAGGGACGAACCCGTGGTAGCCGCAGGCCTGAAATCAGGCCTGCAGCTTATTCTCCCGAGCCTGGAGTCCTCACATTTAAGAGGGTCTCAAATGAGGCTAAGAGGGATAAGCACGTCTTGCCTTCTGTGAGGTCGGCTCAACTGGTCGCATCGTATGTGCCGCAAAGCTTCGGGAAGGATGGCCTGAGACTGGCCGCCCCACGGCGTCAGCAGGCAGCGGGCTCAAGTGACACAGCGATCAAATCCAGTTCCTTGAAAACTCCGTGCATTTACAGCTTATCTCATTCCAATTAACAGTCACGAGAGCTGGGATCAATCAATGAGTCTCGGTGCCTGCTTAACCTTTGTGAGATAATGGGGCCGTTTAGCCTGCTGATGTCTCAAGGACTCTTTTCCGAAGCACTCTGCCACGATCCTCCCGTCACACCTTCGCCAAGCATCCTCTTATGACAAGAGTTTGCCCACAAAAGTATTTTATTTGCTCACTTACATGCAAAATGTGTAGTTGAATAGATGCTTGCGGATCGTTTTCTGCCTCTGGCGCTGCTTTTGGCGCCCCTTTCCGGCGCTCACAGCCCGAGTGCTGTACGAGTTTCACGAAAATGACCAAGTCCATTAAGCATAATTTGAAAAGAACTTCGACCGACTCTTGAGAAGAGACTTCTATGTTAAGGCTTATTTCTAAAGGCAGTAATCATCATGACACTTGCAGCCTGTAACCCAGGCAGCAGCACTCATGGCATCTCAGGAGCTTCATGCTTGCAGAATATCATCGTCTTGAGACCGCCAAGATATATGTGACGAAGTAAGTGAAATAGCATGTGCTCTGTGAGCAGCAAATATTGGCTAAATTATCCGTTCCATTGCTTATGAACAGTTAGCGATGCCCGATCCGAGAGGAGTACACCCGTTGCCTGCTGTCACGCAAGGATGTCCCTATTGTACCTATTGTCAGCAAATGTCTTCAAATGAATACGGATAACAACCAACCTCTCCGCAAGTGTTAACCATCTGCCCTGCGTCTGGGCCATTGGGCACGCAAGTACCAAGATCACCACCTTTCGGGAGTTCACAGTTCTACATGATGTTAACTATTAGCACAAAAACTACTGGATTGAAGCTGTCCTTGTCAAACTTACCCAGTAGCCGAGGACTGCAGGGATGAAGAAGAGGAGAGCTGAAGTAGAAAGCTGCATAGTTGCTGTAGTGATGGTAGTTGCGCTATAGTTTTGACGTTATAACTAGAGACTTATTTCCGGCTTCTAGCTTGTCTGAAGGAACAGTTCCCCCTACTTACAAACACAGCGACCTCACCCAAAGCCCATATTATATAGTGGCACATTTCCCCTGCCAAGACTTTTGAAAAGCATAATTGAGAGAAAGTGGATATCTATAGGTCGGCTTACACGTGGTACTAGCTCTCCTGACAAGCGTTCGGGTAGGGTTGTTGACTCATAGGTCTTCTAGTTAGACTAATACCAAATGAGCTCTGTGGATAAGTTTCTGAGCGGGTCAGACCTCTGCCCAGTGCATTTTCACTCTTACTCGTGCCGTTTCAATAGCCATTGCCAAAATAGTGGAGTATAGTCATTGTGCGACTTTTGTACTGCGAAGTTTTATAGAAGACGAAGCCACAGACAAGGTGAAGTTGCTTCAAGCTCGCTCAAACTGCCCTCATCTCATGCCATGTTCCTGCAGCCGTCTCACAAACTTTTGCTCTTCTTCCACGAGATGGTTATCTTCACCGAGAGCTCCCACGGTAGGATACAACGCCTCCATGGGGACCTCACGGACATTGATCTTGGGGTCCTCCTTCGTACCAACCATCATCGTCTCAACAATGTTGCCGTCGCCAAACTGCGGCTCGGTGAGTACTTGCATCATGACTGAGGCACACTGCGCCGGCGTCAGGCCCAGGTCTTCTGGGCGGACCCTATTCTTGCAATACCTGGGGAAGAATATCGGCGTCTTGGAAATCCAAGGTTTAGTAACGTGGGCCTCATGCCAGGGGTATCAAGGCGACTCACATGAACTGTGCCTGGGCAGACAGCCGCGTTGCGGATGCCAAGTTGCTTCTTGAGCACCGCCAGGGACCGGACGAAGCTGACGATGGCCGCCTTGGATGCGAAATACATCGGGGACTGGATGTTGTGCACGTAGCCCCCCAAGCTCGCCACCCAGAGGAGGTTGCCCTGGACGTGGCGGTTCTGCAGCCAGTAGTCAATGGCGATCTGTGCGATGCGGATCGGCGCCGCCGTGTTGACGGCGAAGGTCTTGTACTGTCCTAGATTTGCATCTTCCTTGTCCTGTGCCAGGGGTGAAATGCCTGGTGGGTGCCAGAAAGATGTCTCCGGGGGCTCGTACAGTCCGGCGCCGTTGCAGACAATGTCGATCTGGGGGAAAGTCTGCAGAGCGGCCTTCCACATTGAGCTTATCTGTCCCCAGTCTGCAAGATCCACCTTTTGGAAGACTGCGAAAGGTTTCCCGGCCCCTGTGTTTGCGTACTTGAGCAGGACTTCCTCAGCTTCAGGCCTGAGCCTCAAGTCAGCCAGTATCACGGAACAGCCCTTCTCCAGAAGCTTTTCTGTGAAGGCTAAGTTAATTCCTTGGAGAATATTAGTCTACAGCTACTGGAGTGGCACGAGGATGCCTTGCAGTTTGAGGAAATTTCGATATTTTAACACTTACCAGACCCAGCGCCGGTAACAATGGCATACTTGCCTTTGATCTCGTAGCTTGACATGGTGGGAGATATTGGCGATGTTTTCTACTCGCCCGCTTATTATCACGCAAAGTTCGAGAGCTATCATGAGTAGCGAGAAGGGGACAAGGACTTGTACTCAAATCCACGGGTTTCGAGATCAAAAGGAAGCGAAAATCTCGGCGTGATCATCGGAGGATGATAACGTGTCGAAGCCCCTCTTCTGCAGCAAAGGATTTCGCCCCACAACTATTGTTCGACTTACTATTAATCCCGGCGGGTATTGCCACCAATCGAGGCGAAACCTTCCTGTCTATGTATGCAGAAGTAGTCTTGGAAGTGTTACAGTAACCCACATTTGTTGAATTCGAACCGGGGCTCTGCTAAAATCGGCGTGTTAGTTAGAGCTGGACGGCAAACACGGTCCCGCCGTCCTTCAATTCCATCGAACAGACGCATGTTTGAGGTTTGTACTACATATATGTTCGCGACCAGCTGCATGTGACAACCCGAATTAAACACTAAAATCGTTTTTTTCCTAAATTTTTACATTCACATCAAGACCACATATGCGCACAATTCCCCCAAGCCGACATCCCCAGTCTCAATCCCGTGGCAGGTGTGCAGGAACACAATGCCTTGTATCAACCCACCATGAAAAGCACCAGGCCAGAAAGCAAGAGCAGTCTGTGTATCCACGTATTCCACATTATGTTGACTCACTACTTATTTTAAGAACATCATATCAGAAGCCTTGGACATTCCTCCGTGTGTCTGTTAGCACACGGAAAACTGAGCGAATGACCGTGAGGCTCCATGGGTATGTCGACGACATTTTTGTCAATATAAGCTTTGACTTTCTGCTCAGGTTTCAGATTATCTACATAGGCTACTTCAATCTGCCCCTAGAACTCAAGCATACGAAGCCTCCCTCCACCAATCACACCTAGAATTGGCAGCCGGGTCCCTCACCACGTCGACAAACGTCCTATTCAGGTTCAGGTCCGCAAAGCCCTCGCCGTAGACAGGGAACGCAGGCAGACCCCCACGGTTGGGATCGCCAGCCTCCGCGAACGCCGTGAGGTACCCCTGCAATATCCGCGCCACGGTCGCGTTGGTGACGAGGGTGCTCCAGGTGCTGTTGACGTAGAAGGAGTAGTTGACGTCGAGGGTGTGCGTCCCGGGCGGGACGCTGAACAGGTACGAATACGCCGCGGCGCCTCCGTCCACGGTGCTGCCCAGTGCCGCGCCGGTGAAGTACGCGTGGCAGGTAAATGTGAAGTCTGCAACGGCGGTCATGAGCCGGTCGAAGGGTGTGGACCAGGGCAAGGAGGCGGTGTCGTTGTACACCGCCGGGTATACCTCTGTCGACAGCTCCTCGAGGGTGGCCTCAGGCATCTCGGGGAAATAAAGCTTCATGTAGGCGTCAAACGCGGAAGAGTTCGTCGCGGACGGGTCCGTGTACTTCTGGCCCTCGAACGTGTTGTGCGCGACCATCACCTTCACGCCCCTGTGGTACCGGCCGCCCGCGAGCAGCTTCTCGGGCAGGTCAGGGACGTACGACCCGTCCGGCGCGGGGCCGAACTGGAAAGTACCGTAGAAGTCCGAGGCCTGGGAGAGCTTGTTGGCGACCTGGAGGTCGTGGGTGTCGAGGGCGACGAGGTCCGCAAGGCTCGAGGCGTTGGCTGCCCCCAACAAGACGGAGAACGAGTCCTCGGCCTGCGAGGCGTAGGGCCGCGGGACGTAGGCTGGGGACTGCAGGATGGCCTGCTGGAACTGCGGGGCGTCTTTTTCGCCCCCGTGCGCGGTGATGTGGTGCAGGATGGAGCCGCCGCCCGCCGATTCGCCCATGACCGTGACGCGGGATGCGTCTCCGCCGAAGAGGTGGATGTAGTTCTGCACCCACTCGAGGGCCTTGCGCTGGTCTTGGAAGCCGACATTAGGTACTCCTCCGGCTGAGGTGAATGATTCGCCTTGGAGCCACCCCAGGGCACCGAGCTGTATCGTGATTGTTAGCCTCTGGTTCAAGCGCATCTTGAGGCGGATAAAAAGTTCCTACTCGGTAGTTCAGCCCGACCCAAATCACACCCTCTCCATCCTCATCGAAACTGCGGTCCTGCAAGCCCAGAGGATTTGTCATTGGCCCACCCCATTTCGCACCGATCTGAAATCCACCACCGTGAATCCAAACCATGACGGGCCGGGACGCGTTGCAGCGTTGGTTCCAAAGTTGGTCCGGAACGACAACGTCGAGGAACAGACAATCCTCGCTCTCCAGCTCGCCCGGGGGAGCGGTTACGAACTTGGGGTTCTGCCAGGGAGTGTACGACTGGGGGCAGATCTTGCCGTAGGTGCCGTCCTGGACGCCGGCCGAGCGGTTGTCGATGGGGTCTCGGGGCAGCTGGAACCGTAGCGAGTCGACCGGGGGAGCCGCGTACCGGATGTTGGAGAAGTTGTAGTATGTCCGCTCGTCCGGTGAAGTCGCTATCTGAGGCGCGTAAAGAGCATAATCCAGGTCAACGACGGGCGCCGTGTCCGAGTTGGTACATGCTCCCGCATTCGGAGCAGTCGCGTTGCTGTCGTGGCGAACCAGACCGCTGTTGGACGCACACGCCGCCCAAGAGCCGGAGGCAGCCACGACCAGAAGTGCCGCGACAGAGGGCGTCATTTTGCAAGGGGAAAATGAACGAAAACGCTAAAGAACAAGACACGCGAGGACAGAAAAACCCCCCGGCAAATACCATCCATACCCATCGCGAAGGCGTCTATAGAAGTATGTTCATGAAGGGTCCCGAATACCGTCAGGGATGTCCGGGTTTTCCGCCGACGCTTCACTGCTCCCCTCGACGCCCCGGCGCCACTAACGCGACAATTGAAATGAACAGCTCCACACTAGGTCCATCAACGCGTAACTGGGTTTTTGCTGGCAAACGGGCCCCGTTTGAGTCGTCCCATGACTCTCGGCCATTTGACGTCGGCGGCTTTGGAGACGCAACCGTCCTGCCCATATGGATTCGGGCCATGAAACACGGCCAGTGGTGAGCCACGCCCCGGGAAGGGTTTTCCAGATATGACCGTGTGACCACGGCGTCAGGTGCTCAAACACCTGCGTTTGCACAAGAATTGTAGTGTAGAGTAGTACTTCATAAGCCGAAGCTGGCAGAGAACCGCAGAATGAAGTGGGCAAGGCGGGTGTGTGAGCAGAGAATGATGACGGGAGATCGACATAGTTAGATCTATCGCCGCTACTTATGCGCCGGATAAACCGCACCGCAGCGGTTGTTGCACAAACGGGAGCCGTCGCCAGCTTCGAGTCAGGCTGTGCATCAAGATCAGTTGTAATTTTGACAGAGAAGCTGGAGATTTCGAGCCCAAGGTATAAACCCACCTAATTACCAAGGTATGTCAAATACTTATAACCTCACCCATTCCCATAATGAGTTTCGTTCTTGATCCGTATACATGCTCTTTTGAAGCCGTAGGCGGTCCCTTTATACAGTAGTAAACACTCAAAGACTCAGAGTTAGATAGGTATACAATGCCGTAATAGTAGATAAATCATAAGGAAAACATAGATAGCCTTACAAAGCCGCACAGACGAGGCTAGTTAAGACCGGCAGCAGACTAGACAGCAGACTTACCCGTCGACACAAGTAGCCCATCGCTGGCTCGGGTAATCAGTTATATGGCGAGCAATCTTGTAAAAGCCTCGTATAAAAAGACTCCACGGCTGCAATCCCAGTTGATTTCTCCATCCCACATCCACACACCCACACACACACACACTCCCAAGGAAGCCCTCGCCACGGTAAGTCAGCCCACAGCCAGAATGCCACCACAAACTTCTGACGCTCGTTCAAAAACAGATCTCAAAATGGCCGGCAAATATCTACAAGCCCTCGTCCAAAAGACCAAACCCCTCTCGGAAAATCCCAAAGAGGAACTTCGCCGCGACAACACCCACCCACCACCACCACCACCCAGACCACTCCCACCCCCACACCAACACCGTGACCTCCTAAGAGCCAGTGCCTACGCCCACAACCTACACCGAGACCTCCTAAGAACCATGGCCTTCGCCCACAACCTACACCGACGCCGATTTAATACACCTGGTGTAATCTCTAAGTTGTAGATTAGCTCAAAGGTGTAAAGTTTGAATGAGGGTCTGGATTCTGCTCTCCGGTTGGTTACATGAATTAATGTACCAGTATACCCTCTCTTTTTTGCAGGTGCGAAATCTCCAATTTCTTGACAGAATGGGCAGCACAACTCGTTTCACATCGGTTGCGGACACGAGGATGCCACATGCGAGTGGATGACGGCGACTCAAAGGAGTTTGTGCTGAAGAGATTGCTATCCAGAGTCGCCCGGGGGAAGACGACAAGGCCGAAATTTCGTACCATTTAGGTGCAGGATACAGATCAGGTTAAGAAAGGTTCTTGTCTCGAATTTTGTCCTCAATTGAATCCATGATTGTTTAAAACCAACTCCATATACTCCTTCCTCTCAAAGTGCTGTGACCTGTTTTGTCAAGAAGGTTGATGACATCGACCGCCCGTTGGAGGGATTTGACGCATAATTACATTCCAGGAACCCTTCCGATTCCGAGTCCCTCCCACCGTCTATACTATAACTCCGCAGCCCTCCGCAATATATACATTTGTGTGACTGTCAGACTCCGTCCAGCGTTTGGCTACGTCCGAGACGCCTCAGCCTTCCTTGAGATTGTTGGCATCATCCGTGTCCTGCCTGCAGGCGCTCTGCATCCCCAATGATCTCAGCCTCTGCGAAAGCAGCCCCTCGGAGATGGCAGCACCATTGCTACTACCAGAATAGTGGGCGTTGGACCCCATGTATCCGCCTATGACTCCTTTGGCAAAACTCAAAGGAGTCATGGCGGGGCCGGCGTCGACCGGTACCGATGTGGGGGCGAGCACTTGAGCGCCGGAAAGACCTGTGCCAATAGGTCGCCCAAGAGACAGTCCTCTATCTTGAAAGCTTGAGGCCCTTGCTCGTAGAAGGGTCAGACTCGGCATGGGCTCGCTGGGGTCGAACGGGGGAAGCTGCTGGCCGAACGAGAAGCCGGAACTCCTCCTTCTAAACGCCTTCTCGGCTGCCAGGCTTGCCCCTGGCCCTGTTGTCTGCGTTACAGGCTGATGCATAACCCTGACAGGTTTGTAGGGCGTGAATCTTGGTTCGGGGAGCGTGATCTCATTCCGGAGCTTTTCCTTGCCGTCGGGCACGCGGTTGGCAAAGACCACCCTGATGCTTTTGTAGAGGTAATATCGGCCTTTTGCAGGGCAGCAGATGTGCAGATGGACGAGATACCTCAGCGTTGGTCTGTCGTTGGTCGATGGCAAGTTGTCAACAATAGGGCCACCGGCAGAATAACACCGCTGGCGGATAAAGGTCTTTGTGCCTGGCTCCATTCCCTCTAGGTCGTAAGGCACCAGGAACAGTTTGACAGCTGTCTTGTTCTGATTTTTGATGATGATCTGGACCTGGCCCTTCTCTGGGATACGATAGCTTCCCCCCGGCGGTGCTTTTGGAGAAGCTGACCTACGCTTCAGCTTGGTCGCTTTCCGTGCGTCAAAGCCAGCCACGTCCACACCCGAGTTGATATCGGTCATCGCAATGTCCTCGTCTCCGCCTAGCCGTTGCTGAGTTGCTGCTGAAATGCTTCTTTGGTGAGACTTGCGCCTCTGTCTTGAAGTCTCGTCTGGGTTTGAGAGCCCATTCTCCAGATCGATCTGTCCAACATAAGGGCTCGGGCCATCATCGCTCTTGGACCGCCCGTGAGGTGTATTCGAGTAGCTGTAGAAGACGGCAGGAAAGGGCAATGTGACATGAGCTGGACACCGCAGACTGCTTTTGCAATTCCCCAGCCCCAAAACACCTATTTGGGCCATGAAATCCAGAGGCTTCGAAGGCGTGGTAGACATGCGGCCCCGGAGGATGCTCTCCTCGTACGATCCCACCATGGAGGTCTGGTGCAAAGGCGAAGACGATTCCAGGCCCAATGAGGGGCGCCTCGAGAAGGCGGAGCTTTGCGGCGATGTTCCTCCCAAAGAGAAGCTGGGTGTAGATGTGAGAGATCTCCTCGGCTGGTGGGCTTGGTAGGTGTGGGTCGAATCGCGGTGTATACCAGGGATCCTCTGTGCGGTGATGGGCACATTCTGGTGTGGATACAGGCCGCTCAACGTCTGCCGGCGGGCAACTCTGCTGGGAGTAGGCGGGTCCAAGTCCATGTGGCTTATGGGCATAGACAAGTTCAGATCCTCGTTGCTCTCGGATTGGACGAGAGGGCTTGTAGGATGCTTATACACAAAACTGGAGGATATAGACGAGGACACAGAGGGTGGCGATGCTCGGAAACCATCTGGCGAATCGACAAAAGGTATCCTCCTCTCGAATCTGAACCTGGTGAAATCTCGTGGAGGCGAAGTGGCGAAACGGGAGTGGTGTTCCTGGTAGAAACCCTCTGAGTTCGGCACTCCTCTTACGCCCTCCTTTTCCCCTTCGTTATGACGAGAAGAGGATGCATGCTGGGTAAAGTCCCCGCTGTGAAGAGCCGACCTGGGCCTCTCTATCGCAAGACCCTGCTGCATGCGTTCCAGATCTTCCGCCTCTTGATTCTGCGCACCTAACCTGTCCTTCGAAGGGGCTGCAAGGGTGGTTGATTCGCTGGAAGCTGGTCGTGGGCTGATCGGCTGTTCTTGAGAGGTACTGCGGCGGAAGAGGGACTCGAGCTGATTGGAAGTATTAGGCAAGCTGCAAGCGCAGGGGACAGGCGAAACATGGACACTTACATGTCGTTTGGGGCTCCATGTAGGACTCTCACCCCTCTTCAGCCGCTCAATCAGGTCGACACGGTCGGACGTAGTGTTGACTGACAGGCCGGGCGTTGGGGATGAGGGTCCTGGACTGTCTGGCACGGGCCCTTCGCAGAGTTCTGTTCGGATGCTCTCCTCGGAAAGTTGGCGGCTTAAGGACATGGGGTGGGACTGGGTGCGTAGAGAATTACGTAGCGGGACCGGCTGGGCCGCTGGAGACTCGGAGTGAGGCGCTGAAACGTCATCTTCGTCGAGGTTCTCCCGGAATATGGGCATCTTGGTGTTCTATGTGTGCTGCAGCCAATAGAGGACCTCGTTGTCTTGGGGATGCCGGAAGAGCAGGATTGCGAAGGGTGAGAAGTTGTCCACCCGAGGTCCCTTTTCAGAACCCTGGGTGGCTTGGGGAAAAGAGGCCGAAAAGTTGAGAGGTTGAGAGGCGGTCGTCACAACGGGCCTGGTCGGTCGGTCATTGGGGATATCCACTGCCGTCGGGACGGGTGACTGGGGTGAGGATCCAACACTGCAGGACCTGCGTCCAACAAGATGGTGTTTCTTTTTTTGGCTGTCCTGACGCACGGCCGAGGCGGGGAGGTTGGTGGCATGGGAATCGGATGCTTGAGAAGCCCACGGGACTCGAGAATAAGGCGAGCCTCTGGGCCAAAACCGAGGTGCCTGTCTCTGCCGGCTTATCGTGAACGGAGACACTGACGAGTTCACCGGTCACGGGCACAGCATCAACGGGAAGCCGCAGGCTCTAATTGTGACACGACGGGTGGGTGCAGGTTTTGTCGGCTCAGCCGCAAGTGAGTGACCCTATGAGACAGAAACTGTATGTGTGTGTATGTATGTACAGTAAGGAAGTTGCGAGGTTGAGACGAGGTGCGCTGGGCACCATCTGTGAGTCAAGTGATGTGACGAAGACATGTCGTCTTGGGTTGACCTGACGTCCAAGGACATGGGCCATTGGGTGGCCCCGGAAGCGGAGTCGAGGCGAACCCTGGCAGCCCTGGGCGATGATGCTGCTTTACTGCAGTAGGTTTGGTACGCGCCCATGCTTCAGCTAAAGGGTCCCTTGTCCCCCGGCCTGGCTGATGGAGCGGACCCACTCCACTGGTCCATCTGAGCTCCACAGGGTCACGGTGACAGCGACACACCAGACGCGCCTTCCCTCATCTGGACCGTTGGGCCGCTGCCCGCTCTCACACTCATGCGAGCTCTTCCGGGACTGCGAACCTTTAGCCGTGCTGCAGCCGTGGCACTCAGTCAGCGTCTTTTCATCCACAGCCAGCCATTCCATCTCGCATGAAGTGGGATTGAAACGAAACTTATTGTCTAATGAAACACTAAACATTCAAACAACGCAACATTGCTCGCCCCAGATGTCCAGATGCTCGGATGGTTTTTCTTTCGCTGCAGGTTTAAGTCGTGGTAACCCCACCAAACCCAGCCAAGGAGTACGGAGTGTACAGTCTAATCTTCCAGTGTGCAGTGTCCAGTTTCAAGTCTGCTAGTCTTCTGGTCTGCAGTCTGCCTGCCACTCTGCTAATGGACTGATTGATGTCATCGCCCCGGCCATAGCTTCAATATGCTGTGCAGCTTGTCTCCCTGTCTGATGGGGCAATGATTGAGAGCAGACTGGGCCATAGCGAACCGCTTTGGGAGCTGGACCGCCATCAGGTCAGATCCTTCCCCGGCCAGCTTCAAGGGGCTGGACATCACTCCTTCATCAACCCTGACACTCGCCACAATTGTAACGTGCCAATATGATATCGATACCGATGATTGCCATGCATTCCTGAGAGATTGCCTAGGTAATTTGCCAGGTGCACCTTGCTGGAACAGAACCTAGATGGTTCCCATTTTCTTGGGTTTCATGGCTGGTACCCATCGTAGAAAGACTCGCCCAGTATGAGGTCTTCCTCAGGCCTCTAGACTGAGAATCCGACAAAGCGGACAGCAGGTGTCTTCTTGTCCTGGTTCCTCCCTATCACTTGACCTTTTTAGAAGAAATCGGACATTTACACCTATAAAAACGGAGGGTACACCGGTACATTGCAAACACAGACGAATCCAAGGTAGAAATCCACCTAACCACGCCCAACAGCCACTCCCATGATACCTCATACTTACCTACACCTACTACCTACACTTACAACCTATACCTAAGACTAATACCTAACACCTGCTACCTACACCCACTCCCATAACACCCACTCCCATAACACCCACTCCCATAACACCCACTCTCATAACACCCACTCCTAACACCCACTCCTATAACACCCACTCCTATAACACCCACTCCTATAACACCTACTACCTACACTTACAACCTATAACTAATAATCTCTAATACCTAATACCTAATACCTAATACCTACTACCTACTACCTATACCTACTAACTACGCCTACTGCCTACACCTACTATGGTGTAAGGTGATGTACCGGTGTACCCTCCGTTGATACAGGTGCGGATCTCCGATTTCTTCTAGAAGGCACGTCCCTCCGTGGTCGATGCCAACTGCCTCAGGAGACAGAGCCCTGCCGTCTCTTGCCCACCACAACATGGCATCGACTGAATCTGCCTGCGATGTCTTCTCAGGGCCTCCCCGCTGGCCAGTGTCACAACTTCTTCTCACGGTCCCTGGTTCACGATATGTTGTTTATCACCTACGTACTCTCCATATTTTACTCAACTTAAACTTGAGCCTTCAACTGCTGTCGTCCGGCCCACCACTCCTTCCAACAACGATGAAGGACTTGCGGCATGATATGACAAAAGACCTTCTCGTGCTCAACACAGAAAGCAAGCGGGGTGTCCAATGTCGATACTTCATCCTCCTCAACGACAGGAATATATCCCAATTTCAAGTCTATCTTGTCGGCCCAGACGACGGGGTTTACCGCTTCAAACTTGTCAAGCTCCACGTCACCTTGTCTGACCAGTTTCCAGAGGTTTCCCCGGAAGTCAGGTTCATTCACCACACAAAGCATCATATTCACCCCAATTTCTTCGTCAGCGGCAAGATGTGCCTCGGTCTCTTCGAGTAAGTAATCCTCGGCTGCTCCTCATTTCCGCCTTGTCCCGTTCTGTGCCCAAGGGCCCTGTATGGCCGACCCTCGCCTACTAACGTTCTTACAAACAGAGACTTACGGCAAGAAACGTGGTCCAAGCAGCTTAAGCTCTGGGGGAGTAGATCGGTTTGCGTACGTCAATGTCTTGATCATATTTGGCAGCTCCAGGCCATGGGTCAAAAATGCTAACCGGACAACAACAGCATTGCATGCTCCTATACATACGGCGTCTACTGGACGACAATCCATTCAAACATGAGCCCTGGGGCCAAGACAAGCCCGAACTCAGCCACTTCGTGCGATACGTCACGTGGGATGCACTGCTCTTCAGGTACCTAGCCAACGAGACGAACACCAACGCCTTGGTCTGGCTCAGGCGCTACATCCAAGAACGCGGCCCGGAAATGCTGCGTGAGCTATAGGAACAGCAAGCTGCGAGCCGCAACCGCAAGTACTTCGTCGACCCTTTTCACGAAAGAATCCCAACAGACTACCCGGCCCTGATCAGGAAGCTAGAAGCAACGGTGGTGTGCGCCCGGCTACCACCACGGTCATTGCTGAGCGCGGGAGGCAGTCGCCAACTGATAGAGGAGAGTGCATGGACGTGGGCCGGCCGGGTAGCGCTGAAATGGAGTGACCTATTCTCAGGGCACCCTCACCAAGGCCTGTGGGGACAACAGCATTGGGACGACCCAGGCAAACCGGGGGTCATCAAGCATCAGCACGGGGGCTCGCACAAGGATGGAAGCTGATGGATTTAGGGGAGGATCTGCCGTCTTTGGAAAACACGGTCTTTGTTGTCATCACAAGATCCAGCAGTGCGGTTTGGGAGCATAACCACGCGAGTGCGTTTGCCAAAGGTGACACCATGTTACTCCGAGGGAAACACCAACAGCGTGGACAACATGATTGAAAGTATCGATAAGCTTCAGGCTTGCCTGGAAGCAGCAGAGCGACGGTGGCCACACCCGGTGGTATTTTTGAGTGCTGGTGTGTGTTGCGGAATCGGTTTCATAGGCAGAATGCACAAAGTGTTGTCAACGATTGAATCCAACAAAGGCATGTGAGGTCCACGCACCTGGCCCTAGGGATGAGGAAGGGTACACCGGTATATTAGAAGCACAAACAAACCAAGGTAGAAACTTACCTTACTACGCCTAATACCCACACTCTCACCCACTCCCACAATACCTATACCCTACTCTCCCTATCCTACTCTCCCTATCCTACTCTCCCTATCCTACTCTCTCTATCCTACTCTTCTTATAATACTCTCTCACCCTCCCACACCCACTCCTATAACACCCACTTTCATAACACCCACTTCCATAACACCCACTCCTATAACACCCACTACCTACCTAGGTATACCTACTACTTATATCTATTACCTGTACCTACTACTATATGTAGTGATATACTGGTTTAGTCCAGTTGGTCGGGCATCACCTCCGGCAGGAGGCGAAGGACCACCGCAAAGGCAAATTTGCTTTTGAAGACCGGAGGGAAGGGCTCGGGGGGTTCGTTCAGTAGAAATTCAGCATCAAACGTGGGCGAGCCCTTCATCAGTTCTGGGGGGCTCTCCAGATTCCGCTAGGAGATCGGGACTTCACTAGGCGTCCACATTCGACAAACTGATGAGTGAAAGATGCCGAGGACACTTGCAGTGGAAAGTGTGGAATCCATTTAGTATCTGTGGTCTGCTGGTTCCCAACTAATGACGTCTTCTCAGGTAGTACATCTTGTCGATGCCAGAATAGCAAATGGATACAACCCAACACCCTCTTTTTCACAATGACCCACAGTATCTAGGATAACTCAGACGCTGCCTAACGACTAGTGTAGTGTAAAATACATCGAATTGTCATGCTCGGATCTGGTCCCAAGTTTTCACGTCCGTCTAAGTGATGACCCGCCTCGGCTCGGCACGAATAACTCTAACACTGGCAGGATCAGACAAGTACTCTATCGGTAACAGGCAATGTTACCAAGGTTAGACTTGGAGCTTGCACGATTGTGATTTTCACAGTATGCAATCTCCATCGCTGTAACCAATGATCTGCAACATGGGAAATCAGCTGGGACCGCATCCAGCTGCGTATGTATACAGCTGAAGAAAACAAAGCACCCGCCCAGAACTACCCCTCGGAGAATCATCATCCCACCAAGTAGTTCACCGATTTGAGCGAACACTGCATCCCATCTCACCCAGAAAGCACTCCATCAAGTGCCCTCCTCTTTGAGATCGCCGGTGGAAGGGCCTTCTAGTTCCTTTCCCACAACTCTCTCAGCCTGCTTGATTCTTAAACCAAGCTTATACAGCGGACTGTCGCCATCTGGCTCGGGCCCAAAACCTGCGAGCTGTCTGGTCAGGTATTCAAGTATCGCCAAGGCAGCTTCTGCCTTTTCCTGCGTGAAGTAAGCCCAGGCCAACTGTTCCTGAAGTCTGACAGATTCTACGGCTCTTTGGTCCCAGAGGGCTCTCGTTCTGACATGCTCCAGAAATGCTTGTGATATTTCCTCTGCCCGCTCAATGTCCACCACCATAAGCAATGTAAAGGTGTTTAATGAGGACCGAAGTACATCGGGGTGGTTGTTTCCCAAGCGGAACTCGATGGCCTTCTGGATCGATGCGAAAAATTTCGAAATAGAGCTTGGAGAACTTAGGGCGGACGTCTCCCGCACAAGCTGCACAGTCTGTAGCCCTTGCCTTGCAGAAAGTGTTAGTGGGTGTTCTGAATCGAGTCCATCCCGTGCATTACGACACAGTTCACTATAGAGTTTCTCAACCAACTCCATGTCAGATCCCGAGTTCTCAGTCATCGACTTTGCCAGGCTAAGACCCGCGCGCAACGTGAGGACGTGAAATTTTCCGAATGACGCAGATGTTTTCCTGGTCTCGTAGACGATTCTCAGAGTCTCAAGCAACAAGTCCTGATTATTAGTGGCTTCGTGTGACTCGGCTTCCGCCCAGAGCTCCAAAGTGAGCAGAATATCAGGGTGGATAGGTTTCCGGCTTGGGTCGAGTACTGGGTATACATGACCTGAGCCTGAATGCATGCGTTTCAATACTATCGGCTGGTCATCTGCAATTGTGTTAAACGCGCAGATTGCTGACAGAACTTCCTGGACCAGATCATGCCACCGCTTGTTCAAGAAAGCATCTTCATCTTCCACAAGGCCAAAGGCAACCATTTGCTTCCTCAAGGCGTCGAAGAAGTATCCTTTGGAACGCTGAGTCTTTCCTCGCAGATAGTAGGTGAAAGCGAGTTTGGGAATGTACTCCAATGTCCATGGGTGTGTCGGTCCCCATAATTTGATCGCGTCTTTGTAAGTTTCCTCAAGCAAAAGCTCTCCTTTCTCGTAGTTGCCGATCCAGACATGAATCCATGCCTGTTGGGCCCGGAAACGAATGGTTCGTTGGTCCATAGCCCCAAGTGTTTCTTCCGCGCGAGTGCACAGATTCTCGCTGATCCGCAGGGCCTGAAGCGGCCGTGCCTGGGTTTCACACACTGAGACCAGGACGTATATGATGTCGAGCACGAACGGATGGTTTTCACCTAGGTGTCTCTTAATGAGGTCGTTTGATTCCGAGCAAAGGGCTTCAGCCTCTGGGGCCTTAGAGGCTTTGCTGAGAAGGAGAGCTTGGAGACATCTTGTCTCCAGCGTAGTCAGATGAAACTTCCCCAAGCGTGTCTCCATCTCAGGAACACTCTCCCTGACCAACTCCAATGCTTCCTGGATCATTCCACAAGATAACAATATCTTGGCGTAAGTCATATCCCGCAGGCTTTGGCTCCTGTAGTTGATCTCTTCGGCGTCTTGTACACTTTTCTCCAAGTAGTCCACCTCGGCAATCAAGCGCATGGCTTCAGAGAATGAGCCACGGTATGCTTTGAGAAGTGCTAGAAGTACGTTTGTATCAACAAGCACCTTGTATTGTCGTATTTCCTCAAATGTCATTTCTGTGACTGACATGCACGACAAGTCCCACTGTAGTTGGAAGTGTTTTTGTAATCGGATGACTCCCTTCTCGGCTTCCTCAAATTTCCCCAACTGTGTCAAGGCTAGAGCGATGTTGTATATGAGCTCAAGGATCAGAATGAATAGGTTTTTTCGAGTACCCTGCGCCTTCTCAGAATCTTGCGATCTGTTTGTGCCGGACCATGCGATCTCACTTGGCCCTCGTGTGGGCCACGGAACTTGGGGAAGATATCCAGGGTCGTCTGGCTCCTCAGGTATCTTCCATGCCTTAGCCGCTGCGCCTGGTCCTTCCAGCAATCCACGGCAAATCGCATGAATGCTTCGCAGCTGTGTGTAAGCGTCTCGGTAATGGCCTCTCAGAATTTGAATGACGGCTCGCTGCATTCGCCACTGAAATGGAATGTCTGTCCCTTTGAATATATCATCACCACCAGTATCCACACACCATTTGCACAAGACATCCGCATTGTCCAGGTCGCACTGTGCTAGGTATTTCTGAGCACGCTCAAACATAATCGGCCAAGGTGACTTCTGTTCATCTGAAAACGCCGCGCCCAGAGATCTTGAAGGAGGATAGCTGTATGGCCGTTGGAGAGAATTGCTTGCTCCTGTTGCCGTGCGCTCCGAAACCATAAGACTAGCCACAGCACCTTGTGGTGCAGATGAAGACCTTTTATGGGTCACTTGAGGGCGGTTGCGTATATTGTCTGGTTTTTCCTGTCGTTCTGGGAAGTATTGGTGCGACTTAAGCTCAGTCGTGTCTTTAGAGACGAGAACCACTCTTTGGGGTGCGGGACTCTGGTCAGACTGGGGAGCTTTGCTATTCAGAGGGCTCGCGATTTGAACGAAAGCGACAATGCGGCCGACCTCGATATCCACTGTGACCCGTCTTGCTGTCATGGTGGTGTTGCGATGCCGACGCGGCCAAGTTATATGCTTCTCATCCTTTATGGAATATAAACCAGGAAGGTTAGAGGTCTGTCTCATAACAGTGACCGGGTCACGAGGATCCAAGACCCAGGTTCGAGAGGAAACGTGCTGCTTTTGTGATAATTCTCCGAATCGATCGTCGATCCATCGCAATCGCTCAAGCAGCCGCTTCCCACCATTAGTCTCCCGATCTACCGTACGCTCATCTTCGAGATCGTCCTGGTTTCGAAACCAATTCTCGTCAAGATATGAGAACTCCGATAAAGTGTCCACCCACTGTTTCATGTAGTTGCTGTAGCTGACACCGAAGATTTGGCTGTGAGGGAAGTCCTGTAAGAATATTATGCTCTCCACCTGGTCCAGTGTCAAGAAGTGGTCTTCGGTCACTTTAATCTTCTCTCCCGCCTCAGCCAACAAACGCTTGACTAGCCAGGAGGCGATTCCATGTGCTAGAAAGATGATTTTAGGAGATTGCGACCCAGGGCTGGACCACTTCCGTGATTTGTCAGGCTTCAAAATTTTCAAATTAGCGTCTTGAAAAATTTCAGAACATCTTCGGAGGATCTCAGTGGCAAAGAACAAATTTGGAACAAACTCACCAGGGCGTTCTTGACATGCTTCCGAAATCGCGTATATGCCTTGTGGAACCGGCCGTCCGTGCCATCTTTGATCAACTCAACTATGTCGAAAGAATACACAGAAGGCTCCTTGAACAACCTGCGTTGCCCGGTATTCAACGGCTCAAGTATCTTCTGAGAAAGCCGGTGGAATGATGTATTTGCGTTCTCGAACCTTTCGAGACCGTGAGCGATGATAGTGCTTGAGTCGCATGTCAGTTATATACCTCTTGCAGGACATCAGTTGTATGAGTGGCGGTGACTGCCTTACATAAAATTCGTAGATACCCTGGACTTTGCTTTCTTCTGATCAGGGGTTGGGTTCTGGAGCTTTATGTTAGTACGACTGTCTCATTATACTATTATCTTTTTTGGGCTCGTTTCTAAGCTGGCCACGTCAAACTCACTGTTAGCAGGAAGGGCAATGCTCTACCAGACTTTGGGCGTGTTTCCGATGTGATTGTAGAGGCCGGCATTTTGGGCTTTGTCCTTTGGGTTACCCTGGAAGAGGATGGAGAAGGGAAGCTCAGAACATCCGAAATTCGGGGGTCCCAGTAGTTCGAAACCAGCGCGAGTGCCTAAGTCATATCATTGGTGGCAGTGCAGGGTCAGCCCTTCGGGTCATGCGGGCGGAGGATGCCCGTGGCGGCTCTGGATTTGATTAGGGAATGTCGCACATCGGTTGGGCTGGGGGCTGGGCACTTTTTTGCGTGAATCTAGTCGCTGCAAAGAAAGGGGGCGGCCTGGGCCGGATGGACATGGGCTGAATGTCACGGATGTGAGACACACATTCGTAAATTTATCCCGCGGCCTGCGCGCTATTCCCGTCTGCATCCTCGCCTTCTTAACTAGCTCCGATCGACACCACCCACTCACTGGAGCCTGCCGATTCATCCCTCAGTGACTGGAGCGTGGATGTGTGGCTGGCCACCCCTCCCTGAATGTGTACGAATAGCTGATATTTTTTCATGCACTCGAAGCTCACTTGCATTAGTATGTGCTCACCGGTACGGCGACGGCCCGCAAATCATCGCTCATGTTCGGCTGAATGTGGAACCAATATCACGCTCCTGCATGAACTGTCTGTCGAGGAAAGCCTCACGGTGACCGCAAAAATGCCCAAAAGAAAAGAAGTATCCAGACAAGAGGAGTATCGGTCACACCTCACTCCAGTATCTTACTACACACTTCTTCCTGAATAGGGTTCAGACGCAATTTGAAGTGGCTTGATCAAAGTCGCAGAAACCTTCCTGCTTTGGACATGGAGCACTTTATGGAGTACTACGATTCATCTCATGATATCGCAATTCCATGCTGCATAAAGGCGAGGGGCAGCTGTTGTGTGCGCTCCGAGGATGATTACTTTGACAAACACGGGTGCGAGCATGACCACTTCCTGAAATTTCCGGAGCTACATGGCTGGACTGTCAACCCGAGCACATATCACCTGCAGCTTGCCGAGACGCAGAGTCCCGGCGCGATGAGTGCAGAGCAATTGATCCAGTCATGGCTGTTCTTCTGCCTCATCACTTGCATTGTGCGAACCGATAAGCCGCTCCTCAAGTTCAAAGAGTTGGTCTCCGAAAGCGTTACAAGAGCTGAAGACACTGTGGCCACGAATCTCCGCACCAAGAGCCTGAAGGATAAACTCGACAAGTGGCATCGCTGGGCGGATGATAATCGCCAGGAAGCCAAACTGAGACTCATCCAGTCCGACCTCATCCTTGAATTGGCTCGACAAGTAGTCCGGGCAAACCTCGCGGAAGATGCAAACCGCACCACCCGCCTCGAAGTATCGAAGAGAACCTCGCTAGCAATTATGATCCTCGGTGAAACTTTATCAGCTGCCAAGCTAGAAATCATGGAATCAACAGGAACCAAGGTGCGGGGTTGGCACGAAGACGACAATGAGGGCTGGGGAGGTTCTGAATTTGTATCCTCGAGGATCACAGATTGGAAATTCTGCCCCCATGTCGCAAAGATGCTAAAGGTACAGATGGGTTCGAACGTAACTCTGCTGCTTGCCGCTACTGAGCACTACCCTGGGGCGAAAGACCATGGTGCGGCATGTGAGAGCGCCCAGAACTGCATCTACATATCAGCAGGCACAAAGACTCTCGACACGACCCCAGGTAATGGTACAACACCGGTATCTCTCTACATGCCGCAGTGCCATAGACCACGTGACGGAGGGCAGGAGGAAGCCTGCAAAAATGGTCAGTGCCCCATGGTGGGCCCAGCTATGGATGAAGTTTACAAAATATTGAGAAAAGTCGACGACCATGACGAGGGCTCTGAGTTTCCACTGTTCAGGCTCCAAGATAAGGCGTCGACAACTGTCGTCACAGTGGAGAAGTGGTCGCGTGCTGGAGTTAGACCCGACTTCGCGACCATATCGCACGTCTGGTCTCAGGGATTGGGGAACGAAGACAAAAATGAGGTCCACCAGTGCCAATTGAAGCACCTTGCAACTCTGCTCAACTCACTGCAACCTCAACTAGTCAATAAAAAACCCGAGGCGAGCCCCCTTTTCTGGCTCGATACATTTGCCATCCCCGTAAAGGACAAAACCGCGGAGCCGAGCATGCCGAATCCGACCGATTTTGAACCTTTAAAGAAGCGTGCAATTCGGCAAATACGACATGTGTATGACTACTCTACTCATTCAATTATCATCGACAAGGACCTCTGCCGCCATGAGGCGGGTATTCGCCCAATCACGGTTGCCATGAGGCTCCTGACCAGCAGCTGGATGAGAAGGTTGTGGACACTTCAAGAGGCATTCCTGAGCAAAAAACTGTCCATAGCCTGTCAGGCCGATGAGATAGACTCCTCATACCGAGACTTCCCGGGTTGGGACTTTGAAAGGTTAATGTACTATCTGGGGACCCATGGCAAGAAGTCCGAAGCTTCTGAACCAACCCTAACTATGTCAGGAATATTGATTCGACAGCTGCGCGAAAACCTCATGGTATCTGAGAGGGAGGTGAGGAATCGGCGCGGCGACCCTGATCGCACAAAAGGATCTGTACTCATCGCGAGTGCTTGGCGGTCCGTGAGGTGGCGGGTGAGTTCGATTGGATCTCTTTGTCACCAAATCCTCCTTCCCTCCTAGCCCTCAACGTCTTTTAAATTCTGCACGATGAGCCCCAGACTTGCGAAACTCAAAAGCAACGTGAGGTCTAGTACATGCTAATCTGAGGAATAGAGTACTTCCCGACAAGAGGACGAGACTTTGGCGCTGTCAACCCTGCTGAACCTTGATTTTCGGGAGACTGAAATATCAAAAGCAGGCGGCGTGAAGAAACTTACACCAAAGTCCGAGAAAGCCATGGAGCAGCGACGAAGAATGATGAAGGAGTTCTGGCAGCTCATCCATCAACACTGGGAAGGTTCCATCCCATCTGGAATGATCTTCCTCCCGCCGCCTCGACTGCCTATTACAGGATTTGGGTGGTCCCCCGAGACTTGGATGACGGGAAAAACTGAGGACTATCCGTATCCATTGGCACGTATGGACTATCCCACGGACCTGAAACCTGAGGGTCTGGTTGTCCGATACCCCGGGGTGATCCTGTACAGTTCAGACTTTGCATCAAAGTTGGCCACCTTGGGGAAGGGGGAGGACGGCTTTGACTTCCCCGTCGATAGGGAGTTGAACGAGTGGTATTCTATATCTGTCATTGAGGATCCCTCCAAGGACGTCGTACAAGCGAGTCGCCTGACTGTTGGCAATCCCAAAGCGTCGAAAAAGTTCGCCTTGATCATGCCACGTCCAAGGCCTAAAGATCGCAAGGAGGTTGCGCTCCTCGTGGAGGTATACGCAAGTCCCCGGCGGCGCAAAGAGGGCAAGGAACCATATGAGGTGTACCAGTGTTGGATCCTCACGAGGGTCTGGGTCCGCCGAGTCAGGCCTCAGAGGTTAAGCAGCTTTGGGGTGATCGGAGAGCTTACTGACGAGAACCAACGCTGGTGCGTCGACGATTATAAGCCCCGAGCGGAACAGACTCAGTCAGTTGTGGACGAAACCCCGTTGCCCGCGAAAAGGACTGTGACCGAGCCTGCTGGGTCATCTACACCTTCCGGTAACATATTCAAGAATACATTTTCTGGTATGTCCAGGGCCTTGACTTGGAGCAATAAAAGCAGCACAGACGAAAGTGGAGAGCCGATGCAAGGAAAAGACCAGGTTTCCAAAATCTAGACAGCTTGTCTCACATCCTCGTCCGAGTGCGGATCAAAATTTCGAGAAGGCGGAAATTTTCATAGCAAACTACAATCCGGAAAGATAGTCTTACCTTTTCTCAGGTTCATGCATCGTTTCACTGAACGATCACGTAAGGGTTATAATGTTGGGAAACATAACAAACTCAGTTTTGCATCATTCCTTACACTTTCTTTTTTTTGTAAAAAAAAAAAAAAAACAATGAATTCTGAACTTTCTCAGTTAACTACGATTGTCAGTAGTCAAATGCCGGACACCAGCACTATCCAAGCATCTCAGGCTGCGACTTTTTCAAAATAAGCATTCCCAATATTTATTGGTTAACACAAATAAATAATCCTTTCTGAAATACAACCCAGCCTACTCGCGACTCCAAGAGTGTTGGCAGTGAAATGGATCCAATATTATACACATTCTCATAATTTACTTCCTGCGGGCAAATAGTACCATGGCCTGTGATGTTGCGTTGTGTTCACAACTGTGACCACGTGCCTTGATATGTATTCGATTTCATGTCCTATGCTTTTCGGGAATGCCCCACTCCAGTGTGCTTCCTAGCCGTCTTGCAGCGTCGAGGTTTGCTGCAGACAGCCACTCTCTTGGTAGAGAATGAGGTTGCTGTTGCTGGACTTCGGATACTGCACGCGGGCTTTGCGTATCTGCCCCATCGTACGATGGGTATTGTGGCTGCACGGGAATGAATTTGCTACTTGTTGCCGAGTGAATCCGCGCCGGTGTCTGACTTATGGAAGGGGTCTGTCGATGATCAAAGTAGACTGGACTCATCGTCGCCAACTCATCTGCTCTCGAGCTTTTCGGACGGATTGCGACTGGACTTACTCGCTGGCCCATCAGACTTTGGTTAGGCTCTTCGCTCATGATATTGCCTTCTTGGCCGCTATGAATAGACAGACGGCCTTGTAGCAAAGCTGGTGATGGCTGAAAGAATTTTCTGTCAACCTCATCGCGTATAGGGATTCCACGCATGTCTGAGTGCTTTCTTCGCTTGTCGTCATAGACTTTCTTGTCGTTCTCTTCCTGCCCATGCCACCATTTTTCTTCGTCCTCTCGCAGTTTTCCCGGAAAGAATTCTTTGAGCAATGGTCCAGCGACCTGATAGACTGTCTCAAAGTCCATCAGACCGTCCATAACCTTACGGGTCTTGATAGTGTCGATTTGTACCAGGGGTAGATTGTGCCTCTTGTGGGATCGCTCCGTTGCCGCGAGCCAAGCATTCTGGAACATGCCGATAGCACCAATACCCAACAAATACCAGGTGTGCCGCTTGGCTGCGGCGACGTTGACCAGAAGCAGCAACCAGAACACCGAGAGCGTTATGATCACAACTCTTGTGATCCAAAATCCGAGCGGCATTCCATTCGCATTCTTCGATTTTCGCCTCATTGTGTTCTGCCTTGGTAACTCTTTCTTTGCATCGTAGCTTCCCTTCTGTTCCGAAAGGTGGCCGAATTTCTCCCATGGCCTGCCTGTGCGGGGGCTTCCTGATGCGCACAGCTCCTCAAGGTCGAGGCAATTTCCCCTTCCAAGGATAACTATCACATCTCGGGATCCATTTCCAGACGTTAGGGCGTATGTGGCGTTTGAACGCTGCCTATTGGGGAGCTTTTCTGCCCTCCACTGCGGTAGCCAACCTGTGATCTGTACCAGCATGGTCCCAGCCAAGAGTATCATAAGAATAGTCCATTCACGGTATAGAACGATTGGAATCACCGCAAGGGCCAGTTGCACAACCGTAATCAAGGCGCCCGCAACGTGGATCCAGCCCCATGAGAAGGATGTCGGACCATTGGAGTTCAAGGCTGCCTCAAAGACAGAAATTCGTATGCCGTTATCTCCTAACTCTTCAGTCCGTTCCAAGTACGACTCCAGGTCGCGCAGGATACGCCCGACTACCCAGTTCTTGCATTCCCGCTGATATCCCGAGTTCAGGTTGAACACCTTGGCAGGGTAGTCTGGCGGCGGCAGGAGACGGCCGTCTCCGATGATACTGATCAGCGAGACGAAGGCATAGGCCACGCAGCCAAACGAGAAGCAGACCGGCGTGTAGAGCTTCCCAGTTCCTTGCGCAAGAGCCTTTTGCACGACGTCGCCGCCGATTACCATGAGAATGGAGGTGACATCGCTTGGGCTGGCCCACTGAGCTTGCAGATCAGCAGCAGATGTGTTCATGACCTCTCACTTTGTAGATAGATAGATAGATAGATAGATAGACTTGCTGGATCTAGAATGTATAACTGCGTAGTGATGCACGAGTATTGTGGGACATCTGCGGATGACATTCAACAATTTTCAACGTAAGCGGATATGATGGTGATCCATCAAGGCACTTGTCGATGCGGGCAAGGGCTTTTATTGGCGTGGCTCGTCGCACGCATCCGAGGATGGTCTTCCAATAGAACACTTTCAGCTCCCGCCAAGGGAGAGCATGTGGATTTATTTGATGCACCAACCATAAAAGGCTAAGTCCTCTCTCAAGTTTCACAAGTGCAAAAAAAGGGCGGGGCAGCCTGCATAAGCCTGCTTCTTCTGCAATGTACCTCAGTCGTGTCATTGGATCATGAGGCGTTTTCCATATGACGCTGTTGTATGGGTCCACGAAACGTCGCCATCCTAGAGGCTCTCGCTCATTTTGATATTTGGCCGATCAGTTCCCGGGCTATGCTGCAGCTATTGAAGAGCGAGGCTTTCTTCCTGCACTCCTCTTTACTTCCTGCAACGTAGTGATTGGGCCTTCGACTTGACGCCCAGTGGGCTTGAGAGATCAAATGTGATTTACAAACTTGCAACCACTGATTGCTGCACGGGATGTAGCTGCAGTAAGTGCCTACTTCAATGCAAACACGTGGACTGCGTCTCTTGGTACCATCCCTGTCTCCTTTGCCAACAGGACAGTGACACGGTAGCCGAAGCGAGCTGGGAAGCTGGCGACTGGTTAGCATCGAGTTTCAGCTCGGTACCTCAATTTCGTCCGGGACACCTTGATTCGTTTTATCGGGTATCGACCAAGTCGTCTTGGGAGCCCAAATGCATTGACGTGGACAGACCGTGTAAGCTCTTTGCCTGGAAACAGGAATTTGAGGCTGTATTTTTGAGTGCCCATTCTGCTTGGGCAACATGGCAGTGTTGTCACCCTGCTTTATCATCTGTAATATACAAGTACAAGGCAGTCTCTGAATTGGATACCATTATGTAAGACTAGCCAAGCGACGGCCTTTTCTTTAAGTAACTTGGTACAACTGGGACGTTGCCGATACCCTTTCGAGTGGCACATAGATTCTACGACAGCATGTGATCTACATTCATGAAATAATACTGTCTAGCTAGACAAAATGCCTAATATATTGTCCAAGATGCAGAAAAACTGTCCAAACCCGCGTCACCAAAAGGCACGATGAGATAGTTTCAGTTGCAGAGCTTACTTATAAGCACTTCGGGGACTTGCGCTCCCGGGCGCTAATACAGGGCGCAAGGCAGATTTGGAATCTAGGCTTTTTTAAGAGATAGTGAGGCTCTTCAGCTTTAAAGCCCCATCTTCCGACACTAAGAGCCGTTGGCGGTCCGAACCGGATGCTGAGGCTAACGTCCATACTGTAGGAATAGTAGCATAGCCGCAGCGTTGCACTAGCGCCAGCTGCAGCCAGCTGGCTGCCAGCTGGCGATCACGTGACCTGCACAGCTAGCCTATAGTCAGAGGGGTCAGCTGCAGCCTTCGGCTGCAACCCTCCCCTCAACACCACGCAAGAAGAATACGATACCCGTTACCCCGTACGTACGTACAGAGCCAAACCAACACATACCGTGCTTTAGTGCGCAGCAGAGGAGGTCACTATAGCATCTGCACTATTCATAGCCCATTTCACCTATTTAAATCCATTTTTCTAGCTAAAAATAGTTATTTTAAATATACTCCTTATTAAACCTTTAACTTACTATAAGTTACTAATCCTATATAAATTCCTAATAATTTAAAATAGCTTTTAAAGGCTTAAAATAGTTATAAAATTAAAATAGTTTTTAAGCTAAAAGTAAACTTTCTATAAAAGTGCCTTCCTTTTAAAAAAACTCCCTTTTAATTATTAATAATAGGTCTCCTACTTTAGGATAATAGCTAGCTAAAAGAGAATCCCTTATTTTATCTCCTAATAATACTTCCTTTTAAATTTAAATACTTTAGTAAATTATAAATTAAATAATTATATTAAATTAAGATAATCTAATTAATATTTTAAAGCTTTTAGCTAGGGCTTTTAGCTAAAAAAGTAGGTAGAAAGTTAAAATTAAAATTAAAGGAAGGAGCTGCTCTAAAAAAGTACCTTAACTTATATAGGAGCTATTAATAAAATTAAATACTTATTAATAACCCTATAAATTTATTTTAACCCTATAAATTTATTTTAACCTTATAAGTTTATTTCCCCCTTATAACCCTCTTTTTTAAAAAGGTTATTAAATCGCGATTTAAATTTTTTTAGGAAGAGGAAAGTTATATAGTAGAAATCGCTTAAAGATAATCTTATAAAAGTAGTAACTAATAACGGAATAAATACTATAGTGACCCTCTCTGCAGTACCCCAAGGCACGGTATGGGTGTTTCGGTAACCTCGTCTCGTTCCAGTACCGTGTCCGGGCGTGTCTGACGAGCTTTAGACACCATTCTACAGCCTGGGTGCAGCTAGTTGCAGCGGGTCGCACCATTTTATTGTGCCTGCATGGTGTGTTGGGTGCAAGAGACATAGTAGTCCAGCTTGCTTGGCGATCAGGGCTGGCTTGAGAAAAGAAATCTGGCTCGTCGTGCGAAGCTTCTTGGAGATGATCTCCAGGCCCTGGATATAGTCATGAATGGATGCTTCGGAAACCTCAGATCTCGATCAAGAGAAGCCGAAAGAGGTGATGAGATGAGGCTGCCTGGCCATTCTCAAATCCGGCTATATTTCCAACGGAATAACGCCAGCATCTCCTTATCATGAACTGAGTAGTTTCTCCCCGCTGGGGACAACTTCTGTGAGTGGAATGCCATCACACGCCTGACACCTTCGTCACCTTCCCGCGAAAGGACTCCTCCTCCCACTTGAGCAGTGCAAAGCCCGAACAGTCTGCTTCCAAAAACGTAGGACGTTCCAAATTCCACTGAGTTGAGGCTGGGGCTTGGCAAAACTTCTCTTCCAGTACCTCGAATGCTATTCGTTGGTTGGGGCCCCATCCGAAAGGAACTCCTTTTCCCGTGAGGGCCGTCAGTGCCGCGGTCACATCGGAGTAATCTTGTATAAACACTCGATAGTAGTTGTCGAATCCGAGAAAGCTTCGAAGCCCTGAGGTTGTTGTAGGACGAAGCCAATCCAGTGTCGCTTTGACCTTTGCGGGATCAGCTTAATGCCGACTCCAGCCACCACAGTAAATCCCGAATAATTTACCTCTGCCACCGTGAAATCGCACTTGGCTGGGTCGAGGTAAAGCCCGGCTTCCAATAGCTTCTCCAGTATGCGACGGACCTTGCAAAATGGTCTCTTCTCGAACCAGACAAGTAAGTGAGTGCATCGTCTGCTGTGTGACCGTAGATAGCAATCCGTATGGAATGGTGGTTGGTAGGGACTAAGGCTACGGTAGCAGGGCTGTCGATGCCCTTTAGGTAACCTAAAGGTACAAGCAGGACCCTGACCCTTGGGTAATGGGCAGGCGAACTGCCACACACCCCTTTTCACCTTTCACTACCGGAAAATGAAGCTATTCAGAGTGCTATCTGGTCCCAAAATGGAACTTTTGCCTGCAAATCCAAATTCCTCCCAGATCCTCCCGATGCAAATTACTGGTATCTATCATCATCCGCGTAATTCCTCCGTCCCTCTTCCGTCCGTTCCTCGTAGACCTGAAAATCCTCCGATAGCCTCATCTAGCCGTTCATGGCGTAGATTGAGGTCCGAATCAGTCCCAGAAGCCTCAGGAACCTCTCGTGCTTGAGCCTATCGAGGCCCTTGGTAAGAACGTCTGCAGTCGTTGCGTCTGTGCCTATGTGTTGCACGTCGAAGTCACCTGGTTCCACGTACTCGTGCTCGGACCCGGGGACAGCATTCCAAGGTTCTAGGCGACCTTCTTCAACGCGTCGCTCTCACCAACGACGTATTTCGTTACTGACTCAAGCACGACCTGCAGTCACAATCAAAGAGATGCCTGTCCAACGTCCTAATCCGGGCCCACGGCTTGAAACTCTCGCGTCGCACTCGGACCCCTCCGTACCGCTCGTCAGCGTGTACACACCCTCACGGCGACCGATTCCCGACCCCGACGGACCCAGTGACACCGACGCCGTGCCAACAGAGCCGCGGCCCCGACCCTCTCTGCAAGTCTACTGCACCGCCTCTCTCACCACCCCCAACGAGCTGGAGACGGCCGCGCGCACGCTCGAAACAGCCGTGCTCAAGGACCGGTTCAATACCTCGGGCGCCAACTACGAGCGCCTGGACGTCTACTCCCTGCCGCCTGCGACAGCGACGGACCCGGAGGAGGAGGAGAAGGCCGTCAAGGACGGTCTTTTTGCCACCCTGGCCGAAGCAGACGCCGCCGTGCAGCGCTGCGTCGCGCACCAGCGGGCCGAGATCGCCGCGCGCGAAAACAACGGCAAGGGCTGGTACATTCAGCGCTACGACGTGCCCAAGGGCGAGTGGCGACGAGCCGTTGTTGTAGTGCGCACACCCGTGGCCGGGTGGGAGTGGGGCAGGAGGGACAAGATGGGACGCGGAATGGTGCTGTCAACGGTCATGTTTGATCACACCAAAGACGGGCCCGATCAGGTGTGCGTCTCCTCGGGCTCCACCGAGGGGGACATCTGGACGCTCATCCATGAGCTGAGGCACGAGTTGAAATGGCAGCATAGCTTTGTGCAGTTCTTGAATTAGGTGTGGACAGGCGGCTGCGATGAAGACACTAAAGCCAACGACGATGATGTTTTGCTGTCGATGTAATTCGTTGTTTAGCGTTTATGTTATAGGAGCTTAATCTTTTTCTAGTTAAAATCTCTTGAGCCTTGCATGGTATATTGGACCATTCTAAAAGAATGATAAACAATGGAAAGTCTCGAGAAGTGGGTCGAGCGTTTTGTCGAGCAGGAGGCGAGGGACCACCGAGAAGTCGAATCCGCCTCTGAAGGACGCAGAGTCGGGCTCGAAAGGGCTGTCGTTCGTCGAGGAGAAATTCAGCACCGGTTCGTCGATGAGCCCTTTCATCAATTTTGAGGAGCTCTCAAAATGTCGCGAGCAACATCGGGACTTTGCTGGGCGCCCACATTCGAAAACTTCATGAGTGGAAGACGCCGACTATCCTTGCCGCTCGAAGCCGCCGCCAGTTCCGCGTGACAGCAGTAGAGCGAGTGGCCTCCATTTCGAATCTGTGGCCTGTGGGTTTCGAACTTGTTCGTTGGGGACATGAACGCCTGCTTCAAGGGTCTGAATGTAGTTGAGAAGGGGCGGCTTCTCACGGGTCGGACGGAGATGCTGTCCACGGGTGCCAGAGTAAGTTCGAGAGAGTTGGGCGGTCAGTCAGGCCTGGACTTTGGGGGAAGGGGGAGTCTGCGATTCCGGGAATCGAGGTGAGGCAACTGGGGCGCGGCCGACTGGCCTGCATGTTGGGAGTAGTGTCGGGAGAAATTACACTAATTCCCTTGTTCTGTGACTAATCTAAACGATGAAAAAGCACTTGCGTTCTTTTGGTCTACCTCACCTGCCCCGTAATCATATCGCAGCACATATATGGTCCCATCGAAGAGACCTCGGGACGGCCGAGGGATCGTTCTTCTGTTGTCCAAACTTGGCAAGACTGCCAGGCATCGAGATGAACAGACACCAAAACCGGCTGAAGCTGGCCGGACCCGCACGTTCCTGCATATCCTCCATGTGCCGGAAGTCGACGAGCTGTTCCGCGGCGAAGATCTCCGATGCGAAAACCGTTGAACGTCGCACCAAGGGACGCACACCACGTGTTTGGATGGGGATCAGCATGAAGGCGCTGTAGGGGGACATGGGTATGGTTTCTGTTGAGCAGAGCCGCAAGTACCCGGTACGCGGACGGGGCGACGCTCAGGCCTTGCTGACCATCTTCAATGTAACAATAAGGAATTCGGCGAATTTAAGGTTCGCTCACCGAGAAACGGAGAGCACTAGTCAAACCGTAGAGTGCTATGCCACCAGTATCGTTTGGGTGACGACAGTGGGGCGGGTGTGAGACAGTGGTGATGAGCTCGTGGAAAAGCATCTGGTGAAAAGTCCGCACCCGAAAGTAAGACACGAGGATATGCCCTTATTTTGTTCCACGCCAGCAAGATGTGGTTGCTTGTTCATGTCAGCCTCACATACATGCACACACACACACAGAGAGAGAGAGAGAGACCCACACTCACGCACACACGCACACACGCACAAAATTACAGCGGGTATTCACAGCCGAAAAAGTGAGTGATACAGTAGTATACGGAGTACACAGCCCTGGAACTCCAAACCCCCCGCCCGCCCGGAAAGCAGACGCTACCCTGCTTTTCCCTTGGAACTTAATGCATATAGCTGAAAGCAAGGTGTTTCATTAAGATACGATAGTGCCTCTTTTATTCTTAAATGTGTAGCAAAAGGCTGACTGAGGCAAAGAGACAAGCGTAAGCGGGTCGCTGGTGCCTATGTTCCCAAAAGCCCGACCCGTATGTTAGCTCGGGGCCGTATGTACCATACCACTGTGCCATCCCTGTTTTACACTGTGGATATCCATTCTCGGGAAATTAGCAAGGATATGCACATTGTCTTGGGACCAAGTAACTAGTTACACAGGGGGGAGGTCATCGAGCGGAAGGGGACGCGGGAGGCTCGTGACTAATATGAGCCGCATGTTGTACCTATGTACACTTCCTCAGCAACACCGGCCAAGTGTCTCCCGGCCAAGCGTCTCCCGGGGAAACAGTGGACAAAGAGCCGCGTACTTCCAGAACACGTCAAGGTGAGGGGTGGCAGGTTTCCAGCAAGATCGCTGCTTAAGATGGGGGAGTGATCTGCTTCATTCCGCCTCATGAACCCTGTCAAGGTACCATTGTGGCGCTTACGGTTGCTTAAATTGCATAATACAACGGGCATCGTGACTCGAGGGAAGCCAGCAAGCCAGGGGTCGGCGTGTAACAGGCTGCTAGACCCAGCACAGACAGAAGTGCCTACTAGGTGGGTGGGGAAATACTACCCGACGAGTCTTTGGCGCCTCCAAACGCTTCTGGAGACGATCGCCCAGCCTCGCACATATCCACGTCGTGGTCCTTGGAACCGACCGAACCAAATGCGGCGTACCTCACATGAACCTGTGACGCTTGCTCCTCTGTCCCCTGGAAGTCATTTCCTCTCAGGGGCATTGAAGGGGCATGCTCCTGCAGGTGCTCAATCTGCCAAAATTCCTGTCCTGGAGCTATACCCTATTGTATCATCACAGGGAAGGATACTTCAAGCTGTTTGTAGTACAATAGCCCAAGACGGATCTTGGCTGGGGGTCGTGATATGTTCCACTGCCGCAGCTACCTAGGCGCCCAGAGGAGCGTGCCAGATGTGGCCAAGGAAAATTGTCAAATTCTTTTTGCCTTGGCTCAAATCTATACCAGGCTGAACACTGACGCTGCTGTCACCGGTACCTGAGGACGCACGGCTCCTACGACTCCACATGACCGGAAGCCGGAACGTCACCGCCTATGCAGCCAGTCTTCATGCATCGTTGTCTTCTCAATCTCGCCTGGCCTAAATCCTGCAGCCAGAGGGCTAAGTAACTCCATGACGGGGTGACTGGTGTCCGCAGATGCTGGAGAAGGCTAACGAACACCGCAGGTACCCCTTGCCTCGACTCCAGAACCTGGGCAATTGAGTAGAATACGGAGATTATGCACCTTCTCCCCCTGAGCAAGGTCCAGGCCTGGAGTGCTGCATGGGCTTCCGTCTCCGCGGTCCAGCAGGGTATCCATTTTCTGCAACGAGGACTTGGGATCAATGGTCGACCGTTCCCATACGCACCGGTGCTATGGGTTAACCAAGAAAGGCGAGCAGCCGTAGACCGAAAGCTCAAAATATAAAGGCTGCTGGAAGACCCTTCGTTGAGACTGGATTTCGAAAGACATCACAATTCGTCGAAGAGCATCAAACACACAATAGATCATTTCCCATGGATTCAGACGTTCCATTTACGCACGATACTTCATCACCAGAAATGACGTTGCATACCGAAAAGCGAGAGACCATCGTCATCAAGCCCAAGAAATGAGAGCAAGGTCGAGAATACAGCCCCCGCTGGTACAGCCTGAAGGCCGTCGTACATTTGACAGCGGAAACGCGGGTGCTCCAATGCACCTGGGTGTGCAAGTCAGTCAGTCATTGACGCCTCGCTGTTGAGGGCGAATGTGAGTGTAGTTGTCTATCTTCGTCCCAGCCTGACTTCTAGGTTATAGTTTCTACATAAACTAACTCTATACTTCCAGGGGTTCTGCGCAGGGTATCTTTCTATTCAGTAGTAGTGCTCCTCAGTGGCTGGTGTTGCTCAATGTCATGGATATGAGGCCAATTGAATGAGACACTTGGTCGTGAGGACCACTCAACTGCTTATTGGTGGAAGTGGCTCCGAGTTGGGACAACTTGTGGGGTTCAAGTATACTTAGACTTTGCATGCAGCCATTGGATAGACAGCTATACAATCGAGGATTACTGCCCCTCACCGCACATCAGTACGTGCCTCTGAAGACCTCCACATCTCGGCCCAGGTGCTCAGGTGATATTGTGGTTGCCGACGCCTTGGGATTCGTCACCTCGGCTCGGATCGTCCTGCACATGCGCTAAGGAGCTGCCGTACACCACCACGGCTGCACATCGGCGGCGGTGCCCAATGAGTCGTGAAGTCGGTATCCTTTGGTGCACACCTTGGGGGCCGACAGTATGCCGTGGCCTGCCAACCGGCCAACCGACATTAGAGTTTTGCACCGGCGACGCCCGACTCCAACGGTGATTTCACACATCCAGCCTCCGAGGTGGTGTTATGATGTTTTCGTCCACGAGTATAAGATGCTTGGTATTGGCGGCGACGATGTCCCATTCGTTGCGTCGGTGACGCCCGGCATCAGTAGAGCGGCCCGCTGGTCGCTGATCATAGCTCGTGGCAGTCTTTCGTACGGTCGTGGGAGCCGTAAGGCATTCACGACGGCCGCCACGAGGCGCGCCAGACGATGTGAGAAAGATGATTTGCCGCAAATTCGAGTCCCGTGAGATGGCCTGAGTCCTCCATATAAAGCTGGCGTGCTGCCCCAATCTTGGTGATTTAACGGTAGACGTCCATTCCCCACACATTTTCCGCCCCCAACTGCTCTGCGAATGTGTGCCTGAATAAATATGTCGAGAGTATCGATCGAACTTGACGACTTGGAAAGGGGCACCAGGGCCGGCCAGGCAACCTCGGTCGTTCATGAGGCAGCGACACCTGTGAGTGACCAGAATGACGGCGGCGGCAGCAGATTGGAGGGCTCGGCTTCGGAGACGACTTCCCATGCGGCTGTTGAGGATGAAGTGGATCCTGGTGAGTAACGTTAGCTGTTGAGAGCACCCGCGACGAAGCTGATGCCATTCTCCAGAACATGACGTGGGGCAGGTAGGGCTTGCTCGATTGAAGGCCAATGATCCTCAATTCAATTTCTTCCCCCTCTTTCAGGAGGAGAGGGCGATGGTACTGGAATCATCTTTTGTGGAAGTATATAACATCTCAAGGAAGATGCACCACCTTAGAAAGAGCATCAAAGCAAAGCATGGTGTCGAGCCTCGGGGCTTGGGCCGAAGACAGCGAGGCCGCAAGAGATGGGAGATGATGTTGAGGAGAATGAGGGATAAGTTGAAAGAATCAGGTACCTCACCAAGCACTGCACTTATCAAGGTTTTGTCCTTCGGACTTCAGAATATTGACGATGGGGTCTGCTCCTAGGTACCGACTTCGTAACCTGGAAGGCTATAGACGAATGCGCGCGTCCACAGCCGGGGGCCCTCAAGATGTTGCAGCACTGGATCGGAAAGCAGCCACCAGATCAACAGTGGAAGATGTACAACGTGCAGGATGTGGATCTCTTTCGCCTGATTGGGCCCGAGAGAGGACCGATAGAGCGGTTTGTTCACGAGTATGTGCCGGCGACGGATCTGGCCGAGTATGTTCTTGTGAGTAGTCAACCCTACGGAGGAATTGTTGCATGGGATTTCCGACTGACCGACGCGAAGCGGCCCTTCCGGGCTCGTAGTTCAGAGGATACAAAGTTCGAGTATCGTGCGTACGACGAGAGTACGCTCAGGCGAATCGCCACAGCGGTTGCACTGCTCCTGACATGTGTCTTTCTCTTCATGCCCTTGGCCGTCTTGGCCTACTTCGGTGCGAATGTCGCTTTCAGTGTTTCCCTGGTGTTGATAATGTCTTTGTTAGTCTTTTTCCTGGCTGAGAAGATGGAGAAGAGTGAAGGGCGTCGGTTGTTGCTCATCTATGCATACCTCGCCGTCATGGGCATGTTTATTGCACAGCATTCCTAGTGCCCTGGCTCGACTATCTCGACGGATTGAAGCGGCGAGATTGAAGAACCAGGCCTCCCTCTTGAAGAAAAACGTGTGGAAGTTGTAGCTAATTTGAACAAATTATTATATCGCGATGAGACTTCGAATAGATGCCCAGGCTTTTTGGCTTGGAGGTGAGGCGGAGGAAGAGGACAAGGCTGTTGCCCAAAGAGAGGAAGAGATGGGGAGGACATACTGTAGCACCTGCTGTTGAAGCTGCTGTTGCCTGGATCTGCGGTTCGTTGGGGGCCATTTCCCCCCCCCCCCTGCCTGGACCAGAGCCTTCTATGACGGTACCTCGTAACGTTCTGCAGTCAAATCAGCTAATGCCACCGTTTATCTCATCAATACATCCGTTTCAGTCACGTCCGTCCAGTGAACCGTCCCGACTTCAAGCCATCATACGGATTTGTAAATGCCAAGAAGCTAATATCGGCACAGACTTATTACACTTCCCTGCTTCTCACATTGATGCAGGTTGGTGGACTGTTGGTTGAGAATTTCGCTTCCCAGGCGGTTCCTACTGAATTGCAGTGCTTTCAGCGGGGGGGGGGGGGGGGGGGAGCTTTCGCCGCGAGAAGAAAAAAACCTAGACCTG
>JBBWSJ010000141.1:0-115484 GCA_038088505.1 Diaporthe velutina
TATTAAAAAAGTTTAAATATAGGGTTTATTAATTATAAAGTTTTACTATATATTATTAAGAATATTATTTAAGGATAAATTAGATATTAAGTAGAAGGTTAGGGCTAAAAGCTAATATAAACTTAATTATATATATAATATTACAAATAATAATAAAAGCTATCTTAATTTTTATTTAGCTATTATTATTAAAATTATAATAATAAAAAAAAGGGAGTATCTTTTTATACTTATAAATAATTATCTCTTAGGTATTTATATAGGCTTAATAGTTTAAATTATACTTATTATTAATATTAATATTAAGTGCCTTAAGTTTAACTTATTACCTTAGGGCCTTACTAAGGTTATTAAATATTAATAAAAAAAAATACTATTTATAAAGGATAATAACTTATTAATTTTTACTATATAAGAGGTTAAATATATTAGTAAACTATAAGTTATTAGGGTTATTATTATTAGGTTAATAATATTTTATTTAAATTTTTTATAATTAAAATAATATATATCTTTTAGGTAAAGTTTAACTTTCCCTTTTAAACTTTATACTATTTAGAGATAATCCTTACCTTATAGGCTATAAGGTATATTAAGGTATCTCTTTAGGCTTTAAGTAGCTTAATAATATATTTAATAATATTAAAGAATAAGTAGTTAAAGCTATAAAGAAATAAGGGATTAAGTATAAGGTAGATAAAGATAAATTAAAGTAAAGCTAAATAAAGAAAAGATATACCTAATATAGGAAATAATATAGGTATAAGTAATTACCTAAAAAATAACTCTTTATTTATAATAAGATTTAAGTTTAAAAAATAAAAAAAAAAGTAAAGCTTTAAATTAAATATTAGGATAAGGCTAGTATAAAAGATTATATACCTTAACTATAGCTTAAAAGTAATATAGCTAAAAGGAGGAGAAATATAAAAGTAAGTAATATAATTACTTAAGGTTATTAATTAAGTAAGGTAATATCTTTAAATATATATATTATTTATATATTATTATAATAATTAAGGTTACCTTAAAATTATTAGCTAAGGTAATATTTTAGGATATATATATTTATATATAATAACTAAGATTAAATTATTTTTATTTTTATTATTATTATTATATAATATTTAGGCTTTTCCCTATTATAATATTAATATATTTATTTATTTAGCCCTTTTACTTTATCTTATATAGATATTTCTAATTATTAGCTATTTATTTATAAAAACGCCTTTATACTCTCTTCTTAATAATATATTAGGGATTAAGCTTTAAAGTAACCTTTTTATTATTATTTAGTAAGGTATTAAAATTAATAGGGAAATTAAGTAAAAATTTTAATAATTTAAGTAACTTTTAATACTTTAAGTTTATTAAGTATTTTTCTACCTTATAGCTATTATTTTAAATACTTTAGCTTTAAATACTATAGCTTTAAATAATCCTTTATATAGCTTTAATTATTACTTATATAGCTTAAAAGAACTTATAACTTAAATAAATAAAGCCTTATTATTAAGGTTATTTTAAAAAGGTATCCTTCCTTTTAGCTAATATTAGTATCTTAATATTTATAATATTACTTTTAATATTATTTATAATATCTTTAATTAAGCTTAATCTTTCCCTACTATTACGGCTATTTATCTTACACCTACCCTGAATAGAACTATTATTAAGAGTGGTATTATTAATACTATTAGAATTATTAACTCTATTAAAATTGTTAACTCTATTAGAATTATTAATGCTATAATTATTAATATTACTTTTATTTATACTATTTAGCTCCTTATTATCTTAAGGTTTATTAGAAGGACCTTTAAAAGGGCCTTTAAAGGTATTTAGAATTATTAGTTTAATAGTATTATTAAAGATTAATTTTAATATATAAATAGAATAAAATTTTATATAAGTACTATAAAAGCTTGCTTTTAAATAATCTTAATAAATAAAAGATATATTAGGTATTAAATAGAAATTATACTATATTACTACCTTAATACCTAAATTAGGTAGAAACTTTTATCTTTTTATCTCTTTTAGCTAAGGGTTATAAAATCCTCTCCTAATAGCTAATATAAATATTAAAGTATAACCTAGATAGAGGTTTATAGTATTAATACTATACTATATATAGTAATAGATATTTAGGTATTATTAATATTAAGTTATAATACTAAAAAGCCTATAGCTATATAGATAGTACTTTTATATTCTTTATTAATATAGGCTATTTAACCCCTAGTATTTAATTAATATATTTATATTTATAGTTAGTAATTATTTTTAAAGCCCTTAATCTTTAGTATATCTTTTTAATATCCCTTTATTATTATAGAATTTTAATATTAGTATACTAAAGGGTATAGATAGTGTTAAAAGGATTAATCTTTATTAATATATTTTTTTTAGCTTTTAAGATAAATATAATTAATTATATATATACTATAGTATAAATATTATAAGCTGATTATAGTAAGTTATTATAATAGCTATAAGAATAATAAATGTTTAAAGTAGAGTTAATATATTAAAGTAGGAGGTAGTTAGTACTTATATACCCCCTTAAAAGGTATATCCTATATTATACCTATATTATACCTATGTTATATGTAAGAGCTATAGGTGTTTTTAAGGAATTCCCTATTTTAGCAGGCTTACTTAAAATATTAAGACTTAATAGTATATTATATATATTATAACTCCTTAATATAGTAATCTTTTCTTTATTTAAAAATACCTTTTAATAATATTTATACCTTTTTAAATAGTATAATATATTAATAATTTAAGTAAAAAAAAGATTTCTTAATTATTATATTAAAATATAAGTACTATAAATATATAAGCCCTATTATATAGCTATTATTTAAAAAAAAATTTAAAAGCTAAGATAAAAAAAATACTTAATTAATAATATCCTTATATAAAAATAAGGTATTAAAGGCTTAAATTAAAGTTATTAGAAAAATTATAAGGAGAAGGATTATAATAAACCTAAATAAGATTTTTATTAATATTAGAATAATTAAAAAGGTATAAATTAAAATTAGTAAGGTATTAAAAATAACTATATTTTTAATAAATTAAAAATACTAATAAAGAAAAACTTATATATTATAGTAAGTAAGTAATAAGGGTTAGAAGTATAGGGGTGTTAGGTATAAAAAGTATATGGTATAGGGTATATACGGAAACTAGTATAGGGACGTTAGTTAAGTATAGTGGGCACCCGAACTAATTATTAAGCTACAAGAATATATTACGTTTGGTGCAACAAAGCAACCGTGCTGATTTATTTCGCGAAAGTCGGATCTCAGCTTTTTGGTGGTCAATTTCTCCTCAAAGATCATTTAACCTTCCACATGGTCTTGCCTGGTCTGACTAACTTGCAGGAAAGGATCAAAGAATTCACGCAGTGCGCACGGCAACATGCATGAGCTGTGCTCCAACAAGTGTGACGCTAATGCTGGTAGGTCAATGGTGAGCAATTTTGACTCCTCAATGTGAAGCGGATCCGGGTCACTCCGTGTCTGCCGCGACTCATCATGAGCAGCAGGGTAGCGATGACGACGGCGCCGGCGCACAGGTTTGGGGATTCACTTGAATACAGAGGGAAAATGGATGCACCCACACCCTCTGCGTGGAACCTGGGCTTATCTAGCCAGAATATAACTGATTCCCGACCGTCTGGCCCGTCTAGCGCAATCTTAAACAAGGCCAACGTGAGACCTAGTCGCTCGTGCTTACGGTCTCCATGTTTGTGTGAGTTGCGGCAGATACCTCGGCCGAGCATCGTCTGCCTCGACGGGCTTTGCTGTTGAAGATCGCAGGGATGCCCCTTAGCGCCTGAGTGGTCAAACACTGCTGTATAGGATGTGGATCCTACCCACGATAAGTAAACGCACCACAGTGTCGGCACGACCTCCTGTGGAATGCACGTTTGAGGGATAAGCTTCTCTGCACATCGTCCTTTCCCTGACAAGGTAAAGTATCTGCCTGGCTAAGCTAGTTCGTGGCCTCTGTGGGTTATACCCGGGCGGCCGAAGCGGAGATCACCACTTTAGTCTCTCCAGGGTTGGTCGCCATGAACCAGGATGGCATGTCTGTGTTGGTTGTGGGGAATCGCGCCGTTCCGGGGCAGTCAAGTCCCACCGGCTTGAAAATGGCCTTGTAGACTCGCAATATTTGAACCATTTCCCTTCTGTGTTCTGTGGCTGATAAGCTCACTAGGTGCATCTCTTGCACATCCGCCCAACATGTCGCCACCAGAAGAGCGTCTAAGCGAACACACTATATTTCACGATACAACCACGCCATCTCCTCATCTCTATCATGTCTTCGAAGAGACAGTCCGCCAGTACGGCTCTTCGGAGGCCGTTGTTGCTCTCCATCAACCACCGTCTCTTTACTCCGAGTCCCTGAACATAGAACCATCGAAGGGCCCTGGTCTCCGCTGGACGTACCATGATCTTCACCGTGCTGTGCTCCGCTTCGCCTGGTCGCTGGAAGCCCATGGTGTTCAGAAGGGAGACGTGGTGACAACATTCATCGCCAACGGCATCGAATGGTGTGTCGTTGCCTGGGCGTGCTGGAGGATTGGGGCTGTCTTTGCGCCAATGAGCATACGAAACCTCTCCAATTCCACAGAGACCAAGTACATGCTCGAGATTTCTGCCGTGAAGGTTTTGATCGTGGCCAATGCAGAGACAGCTTCGAGGGTAGACGAGCTCGCCAGTCAGGCAAGTCTGAGTCCGAAACTCCGGGCTGTGGCAGATGCCTCTGGGGCACCTGACAACTGGGTGGGCTTCTCGTCGCTGATCGAACTCAGTGGGACATCTGATGAAGCCCTATCGAGTAGGCCGGCTGCGAACTTGGCCAACGACGACGGCGCTGTCATCTTCTTCACCTCCGGGACGACGAGTCTACCCAAGGGATGCCCACACACACAGGGATCCCTCGCCACCGTCTTTGACAGCAGACGTCCGTTGTGGGAAGCGGGCCCTGAGAGCCGTGCCGCGAATTTCATGCCCAACAATCACATGATGGGCTTTATATTCACGGTACCGTTCCTCCTTCGAGGTGGGAGTGTTGTGTATCCGGCTGGAGCATTCACGCCCGCTTCCATGCTCAACTCCTTGGTCAATGAACGCTGCAATGAGACCATTCTGGTTCCGACCATGGTCTATGCGCTCCTCAACATCATGTCAGAGCAGAAAATCCCCAAGTTGGATCACCTGAGGTGCGTTGGCCTCGGGGGCGCATCCGTGAGCGAGAAAAACATGGAGGACTGCTCAACAAAGTTGGGCTCAAAGCTAGTGTGTGCCGGCTATGGGATGTCAGAAGGCATCCCAATGAAACCAATGCTGTTCGAGACCTCAGCGGAAGCAGTGATCCACAGCAGCCCATGTTGCGGTGGGGTTGCGCTGGGGTGTACTGTCAAGATTTGCAGTCCTGGGACGACTGCAGCGGTGGCCATCAACACGCCAGGTGAGCTGCATATGTCAGGACCTTCTGTTATCTCGGGTTATCTTGGTGGTCGCAACAAGGAGGACTTTTACGTGGAAAATGGGAAGCAGTGGTTCAAATCAGGAGATCAAGCTGTCATGGATGAGCAGCACCGGATAGCTATCGTCGGACGATATAAGGATATGATCATCAGGGGAGGAGAAAATCTCTCACCCAACGCGATGGAACGAGTTCTCAATGACATAGATGGAATAGAGGTACGAAGTCCAGATTTCGGTAAATTCGGGTTTGTGAAACGCCCTGACAATCCATATCCAGGCCCACGTCGTTGGTACAGATGACGAGATAGCAGGCGAGGTATGTACAATGTCTGCTTCATGCACTGAAAAGAACCCAAGCTGACATCAACAAGGTTCCAGTGATAGTCTACGCGGGCCGACCTACACCAAACAAAAAGTTCCAAGAGCTCTGCTTGGCACGCATGGGGCCAAGCTATGTCCCCGCAGCGTCATATCACCTCTCTGACCTGAAACTGTCCGACTTTCCAAAGAATCTCACCGGTAAAGTGCTCAAGGATAAATTGGCTCAGATAGTCAAAGACCATAGGGCTGCGGTCACCTTGCCGCAAAATGGCACCGACAAGACGAAAGATGACTCTGATGGCACTGCCCATATCGTCACAATCACATGGGCGAGTCTCCTCGGTATTCAGCCGGAAGATCTCGACCCTGAAGAGCAGACCGCGTCATTCGCAGACAGTATCAATATGATGAGGTTCCGTCAGAAGATCAAACAGGAGACAGGAAAAATACTCACAGTTGAGCAAGTCCTGGGATCTACGATCACCGAGCAAATCAGGCTTCTCGGCAACCAGGCGGGGTCATCGAACGGGATTATGGCCCGGCCTGCCCCAGTTACTCGTCCTGGCGGTCCGACCGCTGCTGATATGGTTCACTGCCTCGGCGACCAAGAAAGAGCAGCCGCAACGCGTAAGGTCGTGGAGAATGCTCTCGAGCCTCATGGGCTCAACTGGGAAAATGTCTCCGAGGTATTCCCTGCGTGGGGAAACGGCCAGGCAATTTTCACTCAGAAGCGGGCTCTCTCCTGGGGCTTCCGCTTTGTCTTTCCTACCAAGATCAAGGACAGAAAGGTAAATAATCCTGGATTTTTATGAGACTCCTGAACTAATATCTATGGATGTGTAGGCAATCCGTACGGCGCTGGAGGCTGCACTTGAGAAGAACCCAACCCACTTGTCTTTTTTTATCCGAGAGGATGGATCAGTGGCCAACAGGAAGTCATTGGCATTGCACGTTAACTTGAAGCCTAGCAAGGATCTATTCGATTCAGTCATATCCTACGCGCCAAAGCCACTCGATACAGTCGCAGAACTATACTCCTATGCAGACGATGATAGGCTGGATGTGGGCTTCGACTCTCCCATGACAAGGGCCGACATTGTCTACGTGAAGGAGACTAATACGGCCTGCATCGTTCTCAACAGTTCGTCCGCGTATCCCGAATTCAATTGGTCTCACTGCTGACATTTGCTCCAGTCAACCATGCCACACATGATGCCATGGCCCTACAGGGTCTCTTCTTCTCCGACCTCGACCTCGCGCTCTCGGATCCCTCGTCTCTTCAGGACCACACCCCGTACAAGATCTTCGCAGACACGTACTACTCCCTCGGCACATCACGCATAGCACAGCAAGGTATCAACTTCCACGTCTCCCACCTCAGGGACATCATGACGCACCGAAAGGCGGCGACCTGGCCGCCCCAACGGGCCCCAGACTGGCTCATGGGCTCACGAAGAGGCTGGACCCCGCCCGCAGGCGCAGCAGCACAGGGCTATTCCAACCTGGCCGGGTCGCCGCTGGAGAGCCCCGAGCGCCGCAGCGACGGCGGCAGCGAGCCCGTCTCGTGGCGGGGCTCGCTGCCCAGCCTCAACGCCTTCCGCACGAACATCCCGGGCCTCACGAACCCCGTGATCGCCAAGGCCGCGCTGGCCCTGCTGAACGTCCGCCACACGGGCGACACGCACGCGCTCTTCAGCAGCCTGGATGCGGGGCGGGCGGCGCTGCCCTTTGTCCCCGAGAGCCTGGCGGGTGTCATCGACGCCAACCCGGCGGATATGCCCGGCCCTATGTTCCAGCGGATCGCGAACCTGATCCGCGTCGACCCGGACGAGTCGCTAGGGGACTACCTGCTCCGGGTCCAGGAGCTCCAGGCCGGCCAGACGAGGCACTGCCACGCGCCGCTCGACGCGATATGCGAGGCGCTGGGGCCCGAGGCCGCGGGCATGGTGCTGGACACGTGCCGGCGCCAGGTGTTCAACTGGGTACCTGGGCTGGGTGCCATGGACCAGAACCCGTTCAAGAACATGGAGCTGCTGGACTCTAGGACGCGGGCTGACGTCGGTGTCGTGTTATTCGCCGGCTCGGGCGGAAAGGGCGGCCAGGACTTTATCCTGCGGGTGATTTGGGATGATTCGAATATAACCAGGTCTGAGGCCCAACAGATGGTGGCTGACTACCGGGCCGCGATCGAATGGGTTGTCAGCGGCGGGAAAGAGCGCCGAGTAGGAGAACTTTTCAATAGGGCAAAGGGTGAATGAGTTATTGAATGGTGGGTGGTCGATGCATAGCACCTATTACTTTACCCGCGTTTTGTTAACCAGATTGACACGTTGTTCTGCAAGCAAAGTTGACTTCATCTCACTGAGGTCACCTTTACGATAGATAGGAAATTCATGCCAGTCACTAGATTTCCACGCAAAAATCCCGCCATGTTTCTCTGAGGGAAACGGATTGCGAGCATTGAAATAAAGCTCACATCCTACCGTGCCTCAATAGCCAAGGCGCCTGCCTCCACGCAAATTATTCCCGGTTCACACCTCCCACAGGAGAACAGTCCCATTTGTCCACGTATCTCCGTGGGAACTCGTATTCGCACAAGCCCAAAGGTGAGTGAGGGTGGAGGATGAATTTAGCATAATCAAAAGGGCCGCGTCGAAGTGTTTATCAAATGTGACAAAGTTGTAACTACCCTGAATGGACTGCGGATGACGTTGGCTGAGTATATGCATGGGCTTGTCACATGCAAAAGAACAGGTTTCTCTCCCACCCACCCCAAGATACCTTGCTTGCATGTGTGGCACACTCCCTTATCAGCGTAGGATCCCGGGCCGGCTGGCAACAGCGGTGTGTGAGCTTCTGCAGCCGCGTGCCGCCACAACCAGATCGGAAGACGTCCCGCGAACCGCAAAATGCTACATTACCCTTCGTGCTGTGGTGTTGTCGAATATCTACACCAGTACATGCCTACTCGCACATTGCAGAATGAGAAACGGATCTAGAACCAAGTGATCTGACACATGGCTTGGTGTGGCATCATGCTATGCAATAGTGGACAGCAGGGTGTGTCGCATGTAAGAGATGTGTGGATGTAGCTAGCGTGTACATTGGGCCAATTGGTGAGATAGGTAACAAGAATCGACAAGCATGAGCACAAAGTGAGCGTGGGAAGGATGTATGTAACAAATTGTTAAAATTCTATTGATTACTAAGGAACAGGCCATCAAGGCTGGGACGATTGTGTCAACCAGCCGACAGAAATCCATCCAACGAACAAAGAACAAAGAACTATCGTCAAGCTTCATGCGAGTTAATAAGACTCGATCTCATCATCCCCTTCTCACAACCCCGGGCCGGCCGCAGCGGCAGGCTTACTTCGTCCGCTGACCATGTTGTGATCCAGCATGAAAATGTCCATGCGATCAATCCATCCCGTCCCGTCATGGGGCATGTCCAAACCCAGCAGTGCAATCTATCCAACGTGACGATCCAGATGATAATACCAATCTATCCGTGAATCTATGTTTAGGATGCTGTGTTTATCGGATATCTTTAATCTTTTTTTATCGTCTTTGATTTATGATCGCGCGCAGTCGTCTCATCAATCATCAGTGAAAGTAGAAAGGTCGATGTCGCGTCGTTCAGCTCACGTCAACGACGCCAAGGTTGTCCTGGTCGAGGATGGTGACGCTGTCGAGCTTGTCGGCGACGATGTCCTTCGTGGCGGCATCGCCGCGCTGTTGCTCAGCGGCTTTCCTCCTCTCCATCTCACGCTTGATGCCGTGGTTGACGGCGTCAAGAACCGTGTTGACGGTTGCCTTGGGCTTGTACGCAGGCTCTGTGCCGTCCTGGTAAATGCCCGTCTTGACAAGGATGGAGTACCACTCCTCCTTGCTCTTAGCATCCATGAGGTTGGTGCCCCGGATGTCGGACTCGGGGGTATCGCCGACGAAGTATACCGTCTGAGGAGCCTGGCTGATGGGAAGGCCATGCTGGTTGGCCCGCCATTGCTTGAGTAGTCTCGTGGCAAACTCAAAGGTTCCGACCTGGGGCTTGCCGAAGGCATGTGTAACGAGCTTCTTGCCGCCTGTCACAGATGTGAAGGTGTTCTCAACAATCTGCCTCAAGGCACCCATGCCCAGGCGAGGGTGCTCGTGGCCTGCCGACCACAGGACGTCGTTGTGGCTGAAGTAGATTGGTGGGGACTCCTCAAACGTCTCGGAGCGTGTCTCTAGGCGGCCGCCCTTGGACATGGCAATGTCCAGGATAATTTGCAAGTCGCCGGCCCAGTCGCGACTATCAGCGAAGACAAAGATGGCCTCGATGACAACGTCCTTGAGATCACCGCGCTCAAGCAGGTTCCTTGAGTTGTTGAAGTCTGTCTCTGATAGCTTGCGGAAGGGTGCGGTGTGGTGGTTGGCCTTCAGGATGTCACCTGGTGTGACAACGTCGGCAAAGCCGTACGACTCGGCCACTTGTCGGCACTTCTCACCCTCACCACCGACTACAAGAACGGTCCGATATTCGTCGGCGAGTTCCCGCATAGGAGTGTGTCCACAGATGAACTGGCCGGGGTCGACTTCTAGCTCTAGTTGCTTAGAGAGGTCGCCACAGCGCTCCTCTTCTGATTTACCACCGCCATTTGTGAGAAAGATATAGGGGCTACCAAGAAAGGGTTAGCACTTGAGATGTCATAAGGAAATACAAGGCGAAACTCACACTCTAATATTGTATTCGTTCTCGCCATTGAGCACCTTCATGGCCTCGACGGCTTCCGGGATGGGTCGACCACCTCGGACAAGCACGCCGTCAATGTCGAATGCAAAGGCAAAATCATCTGCAACATCTTGATCTGGCACCGGGGTCACCGGCCCGGAAATCGGTGATGCGAGACTCTTCGGGGTGGCTCCTCCGGAAGACGTCAATTCGGGGGACAGGGTCGCCTCGGAATCAGGCGAGATCTGCTCGTCAAGATCCTCAAAGTCCCTGTCGACCTTCCTGCGAGCAACACGGAAGGTCTCAGCAAAGGAAGAAGCGGAGATGCTCCGCAGGGGGGCAGCTGGCCTCTGGGGGGTTGCCATGATGGAAAACGTGGTAATTTCTGGGGAATCTGGGGAAGGTTCGCGGACGGCCTGCTTCTAGGAGGGGTGACAGAAGTCCGTTGATGGGGAAGAGGCAGAAATATAAAAGAGACGTGTCTCCCGGAGTCAAATGATATGCAGTTGCACGAGTCGATGAATGTTGCACTCTGCCTGATTGAGGATGGCAAGTGGGCAAAAGCTGGGTCAACGGCCGGGTACTTATACCATTCGCACCGTCTTCAAGAGACGGGACAAACAGAGAAAACTGGCTTCTTTCTGGGGAGTTGACCAACGTGTGTCCCCCAGAGACGCAGAGGCGCAGAGGTAGGATGGGGGAACATCCAGGTACCACGCAGACCCATGGGGAAGATGTGGAACCGCTAACATGGAGGAGTCCATGATGTACCCGGAGGAGTCCATGATGTACCCCGGCTCCATGCAATCGCAAAGATGACGGTAGCCCGCACAACACCATCCATCACGTTTCGGCGTGTCCAGCCCACTTGCGGCACTCCACTCGACTTTGGCGGCGGGATGATGCCATAGCTTGAAAGGCCCTCCAAGACAACTTACTCGCGGACATGACGGGACGAGGTCCCATCCGAGCAACAACAGAACCAGACAATTAGACACTGGGGCGAGTCCTGAGCGTCGATCTCACCTCTGTGAGAAAATACACTTCCACCCGGGTATCAGATAAGCAGGCAGAGCGAGGCAGAGATAAGGCCCTGCAGCAGGAATCACAGCCAGGGAAAGGCCCGACTTCGTATGTACTACCTAGGTATCCTTGCACTGAAAACGAATCGTTGAGGCGCTCGAACAATAAGCGTCTGTCCCTTCTCTGGTTTAGTGCGGCTGAAGAGTTTTTGCCAATTCCAAGGGTCCGGCAGATCCAAGCGCTCCAAGCCGGCCAAGGTCAGCAAGTGAGGCACAGGAAAGGAGGCCTAAGCCAGAAGCAGGAAGCCGTAGGCTGGTGGAGGTGTGGCCCTCTGGGATAACGTCGGCAAGTGTCCTGTTGATCTTATTTGCATTTGCCCGAGGGAATGGTACTGTAGTAGCTATCGACTTCGGCACGGTGGCGTCACAGGGGGGGTTAGTGCGGCTATTTTCTTGATCTCTTGGACAAGGCGGTATGAACACACAGATCCTCTGGGCGATCCAGGAACGTGTCTAACGACAGCTGTCAGCAAAAACGTGCTGCGGCGTGAACCACTCCCGACTGTACGTGCTCGTGCACGCGCAGCCGGATTGGCTTTGGTGATGGGGTAACAGAAAAAGCAAAGATCTCGATGGCTTCTTCACATGTACAGAGCCACTTGTACCCACCTCTGCTTCATTCGAAGCGGTACCCTGCTGCCATATGCAGACAAAGACAGGGGAGGCCGTAGCTTCACCGGGTTATACACCACAAAGGTCGCCATGCGCCTGGCCCATGCAGCGTCACCCGCCGGATTGCGCAGCGACTCCAGCAAGTCTGACCGTGGGTTGTGAGGCACGGCACACGGGCTGACGGGGCGGGACCGTTGTCCAACGGACCGCCTCTAGGCACATGACGTCAGGGTGGGCCCCGGCGGTGGATAGAGTTCCAGCGCGAAAAAAGCCGGTCGCATCGGCTGGGCGCAAGCCGTTGACGCTTCCCGTTTCGGGCTCGAGAGCGCAGGCGCCCGGTATCGACCCTCGACCTGAACAGCAGAGACACCGAGGCAACCTGCCGGCCACCTGCGAGTGCCTGCCCGCCCTTCAGCGATGAACCTCGCGAATCCTGGCAATCGTGCTTTGTCCGCGACCAACTTGCCAGCTAATTATGGCCCAGTTCCCAGCAGGCTCTTGCTACTCTATTGTATCAGCGGCAACAGGTTCTGACTCAGGTCTGCCCCTGTGTACCATTTACCATGAGCGTGCCGAGCGACTTCATTGGAGTCCGCAAAGACACCATCCTCGCGCTTGTGTTGATTACCCCTCCAGCGTTCCGGTATCCTCCTCAAAAGTGGGTCGAATTTCACATCTTCCCCTCTTGGGAATAAGTTGCATGTGAAATGCAAGCGAACAGGAGAAGGGGTGTGAGATGGTCTATTGGTTCGTTGGTGGTGGCCGTCATGGTGATAACCATTCTGCCATTGAAGAAACTCCACCGTATCGCGATTGGCCGTTGCAAAAATGTTGTTCCCAAAAGGCATCGAGAATAGATCGAGAACCGATGAATCACTTTCCAGGATTGGCAGACATACCGCCATTATGCACCGCCTACCCGCTCGGCCGTCGTCTGCGACCTGCATGATTGCGGATTGCTGTCGATTGTCGATTCCAGACTCCTGCTGACAAAAGCAGTTCACCATCGCGTTGACAATAAATAGCGCGTAACGCATAATAGTCGGTGTAACGAAGTTGAGGTCTGGGTGAGCTGCTGTGGTCGGCGAACGTCATACACACACACGCGTACGCACGCACGGCACGCAGACTGGCAAACCATCATACTTCACAATTGCGCAAGAGAGGACTGGACAGGAAAAACGTCAGCCAGCCTGATTGCATAGCACCGCCATGATGACTCTGGAAGTGACCCACGTGTCAAAGTTGATGTCAAGTAGTCTAATTAGCCCACCAACTCGTCTGCTGGAGCAATGCGGCAGCAAGAAAGCTAGAAGCCTGACTCATGAACTTGACGAGGTTGCCCGAGTTCTCCTCGAGGCGCTGGGTCTTGCTCGAGAGTGGACGCTTTGCAAGACTGCGGTGCACCTTGCAACTCCATCGCCCCATGGGGTTTGCTGCAGATGAAGCTCAACCTTTCGCATCAGATGGTGCGGTCGTCAAGTGATTGCCATCCTATCGCAAGCTCGCAGCCTGCCATTGGCAAGGTGGGCATCCGTGCATCACACGAGGTACAGAGATGCTGTCGAATTTGGTTTCTGTAACGGCTATATGCATCTAGATGTTGGACGAGTCGTGTAGACTGAGCAAGTTCGACACCTGAGCCTGTTCACTGAGGCCAAGTGATTATGTCTGCACGAGGTTTTCGAAAAGGTCAAAGATCAACGCCGGAGGATGGTCGTCCCACCGTAATGTGCTCCGTGTTGACTCGATCGCGTGCACGTGGTGGTATGGTAATCTCGTAGCCACGTTCAAGGTCTCCAGGGAAGGCGATGATGGGATCGTCGCGGATTCAATGCCCCATACTTTTGGACGCAGTCACTCCGCCAGCTGTGACACCTCAAGCAGATTGTGGGTCAACCGAACTGCGAGAACTGCCAGACTGCGCGTTTTTCCCCGCGGTATCCACCAAAAGCCGGGGGATCGTCCTCGATCGGGGCATTCAGCTTCTCGATGTACATCGTCCGAGTCCTTTGTACCATTTGCCAAGTCAGTCCCACTGAAGTCCAAGTCAATGTGGATGATTTCAAGGAACCCCGCGTTGCGCAACGGCCATTCCTTGTGCATACCTCTCACCCGTCGAAGGTGAAGCCTCCCCAGACGCAGCTTGCCGTCCACCCGGCCTCGTTGACCGCGCGCTGCCGCCTGTCTCTGTCCAACAAGGCCTCCTCGATGCTCATTCCCAGGCCAAATCCTCGGACCTCCTCGCGATCGACACGTAACCACCCCCTCCATCCGGTCGTTACACTTGCGACTCCAGGACCGAGAACCGCAGGACTGCCGCCGCCGATGACAATCGAGCCCCACCATTCGCGGGCGGTGGAGGCGTGTTTGGAGTATATCATGTGGTGCTCGGCGGCTGACAGAATCTCGCGAATGTAAGATGGTGAGCCGCGAGCTGGGCGCCAGACGTGGACATGCTTGAGATCCTCTGCTGTGACTTGCCGGGCTGGTTCGGTCACGGGTTGAACATCTGTGCCGCTTTGAAATCCCTGGTTTGCATTCTTCTGTTGGCCCATGGCGTGATCATTGCCTTCAAAGGCATGCATCCCCGCCGGGACCGGAACTGCCTGGTGAGGGGCACATTGTGTAACCCGCGTGATGTCGAACCTGGCGTCGATGTCGATGACAACGACGGCCTTGTTGTGAGGGGCGGCGATGAGGGTAGCGACCAGTAGATATATCAGAGGCAAGTGTCTACCGGACAGGGACAGAGGACCGGACTGGGTCGCCCTGAAATGCTGTGCAACCAGCCTGTCGAGATCCTGGATAGGGTAACTCTTGACCTTGGAACTAGATGGGCCCAGTGGTCCAACATGGCTGCCTCTTGCCGCTGGTAGTCCCGCCGGCGGAGAGGAGCCACCTTGGTCGAGTGACGTTGAATTAAGACTTGTGCGGAAAATTGACAAGATCTGCGTGCCCTGGGGATCAGCGATCTCGTGGCTAGGAGTCTGAGTGAGGCTCGGGTGATTGGGCTGTTGGAGTATCTGGTGCGGACGGACGGACGGGCATTGGGGCGGCCGACGCTTATCGGCGATAAGAACTCATGGTTGACTTCTCGTGAGATCCAGGCGACATCCATCATCACACCCTTGGGATTCCAAGTCCCAAACAGCAGGCTAATCGAACAAGTGCAAAAAGTCATACCTCATCAAGGCTCGTCTCCTCAACTTCCCCAAGCATTCGTCGACCGATTGCAGCCTCAGCCATCTTGCAGGCCGTAGGCGTGAAACTGGCTCAGGGTCTGCGAAGATGACACCGCCGTGTCCCAACTTCCACCCTTCGCAACTGCCGCAGCAGGTTCAATTCAGGATCGACGGGAGAAAGCGAAAGACAGATGGAGGTAAGAATATTGATCTGACGGCTTGCGAGCTGATGGGCCTGCTGCAATATGACTGCTCTATTGAGCACCCTCAGCGGCAGGACAGCCCCGTCAAGTGCTACCCGGTGCAAAGATGGTTCAGAAGGTATGGATTATATCTGATTCGATGAAGGGACACCTCGGTTCGGTCTTTATGGCTGGGATGATGGTGTGGTTGTTGCTTGTGTCTCCTACGGACTGACAACGTGCTCAGGTGTCAGGACAAAAAGGGCAGTTTCACTGTCGAAACTACGGCTTGGGAAGGGACCACTGCCGCGACTGCCCCGACTGCCCCAAGCACTGCATCAGCAAGCGCCATAGGCAGCACTCAGTCAACACTCGAGGCACAATCGACCACCACGCATTGGCATGATGGCAACAAAACGGACTACTTCCATCGTTGAGACAAGCCGAGCATCAGTTTGCTGCCAATCCGCCTCCCAGCTGCTCGGGCTTTCAAGGCCCCTTAGGCTTAGGTGGCATCGCGATCCTTTCGGAAGCCATGACCAGGAGTGACACCGTTCAGGCTGGTGAGCCGTGACGGGAAGTAATCTCTGAAGGATGTGAGATATTTTGAATGCGTGCATAGAGGGGTCTGCCACGTCGATTATACGAGGCATTTTCCCGTGCATTGCACCGTATATACGGCCATGGTGGGAAGAAGCCCATGCAGATGCCGACCAGCCCAACCCAACAATTTAGGCGACGAGAGGCCAGAGGACAACTGGGTACATTGCGATCGGCGGTAAAAGTTGTTGCACGTCACCAATTTTGGGAAGCACGCTTGGTTCTCCCTCGTCCTTCATCCGATCTGTTCTCAGCAAATATCATGACGAGCCTTCCTCGGCATGTCTACACCTCCTGAACGTTGGTATAGAGAAGGCGCAGTTAAAGGACCCAGAGCAAATAATCGAGAGTAGAATGGCAGAAGTAGAGGGCATTAAAAAATCAATGGCTGATGAAGGCCCAAGTCACCGGCACGCGAGATATGGCTTCGAGTTTCGCAAGGACGTCTGTCCCCCGAACTCACGTCAGGTGCTCCTTTGATATTGCTTGCCTCGTCTATGCGTATCGAAACAGCCGTGGCCGTCGTCCAGGCTCTATACGTTCGCACTGGACAATGCCTCGTCACCTGCGATATGTACACCTCCTTGCGTGTCCCATCCGCCCATCATTCCAGCTCCACCCTGCCAGCGACTTTCTCAGCCCAGTCGCGATGCGCGCTCATCCTCGAGCTTCTTGTAGTGGAGATCACGGGCGTTGGTGCGAGGCATGTGGTATCCGTGCCTGTATTGCCATGCCGTGCGGTCAGTTCAGGAACATGTTGAGGTCCAGATATCGGTGGGAAAACCCGGGCTGTATTTCAGTATTTCAAGGACATCGTTTCAATCGTACCAGAAGACGTTGCCCATGGCAAATCCGAGACCTGCGATCGCTGTTAGCCCAAGGCGATAATCCACGCAGAAAAGATCTGGTCCCCAACAAAAGGTGACCCTTTGTTCTGCTTCGGCGGATGTGGGACTCACCAAGCGCGATGCCCAGGTCGAGGATGAGGTTTCGGCGAAGTATCTACATCCCATTCGGTCAGCCACGTCCTCACTTGCGTCGAGCCCGTTTTGATCCCTTCATATCCGCGGCGGTTGAGCGCCGGCGGCCCTCGCTATCGTGCAGTTGGGATCGGGACGTACGCCAACAATTGGTTTGACGGCCATTGTGTCTGATTGATCTGAGGATCTGGAAGGGGTCGGAGAGTGGAGAGATTCGCGGTCGTGGCTTCAATTGACTGACTATTCTGGGGCACTGGAGCGTTCGAGCTTCGCGGAGCAAAAGGGACGATGACCTGATTCCTCGCGCTAGCCGGGGTGGTCGGTCGGCCGGCTGAGCCAGTCACGTGTCAGCCTTATGTCATCCTAGCCGTGGCCGAATCGGGAGCGGACGACTGACTACGAAGTTTTTGGGCCATAGAGAGAGCTCAAGTCGTCTTTACCTGCCTCTCTCGACATCTGACAGCCCCATGCTGCGGGACCGCCCATCATGAGCCTCCACCTTCCATCGCGGAGGGTGCTTGGGACCAGTGAGCCCTTCCATTCCCCAAGCACGGCTCAATTGACAGACCTAACACGCGCCGTGTAGCTCCGACGGTCCTCAAGACCCTCCGCCCAACCCTCTCCCTCTCTCCTTCCGCCTCATCGTCCTCCCCAGTCTGTCGTCTCCTGAAGCAGCAGCAACACCAGCACCAGCAGACTCGCAATGCCGCCACAAAACCCAACAGCCGAAACCTCCTCCGAGGCTACAACAAGCCGAAGGACCTGCACAAACCGGGCGGCGCGCTCGGCGACCTGACCTCGACCGAGGGGCGGCGCAGCATCGAGGACAGGATGCGGGAGCGCATGACCTCGACCCGGCTCGAGTCCCAGTCCATCTTCGACGACGAGCTCAAGGCAGCGGCAGACGCCGAGGGCGCCGGGGCGCAGCGCGGCCCGGTGGACGCCCAGGGCAAGGGCCAGAACGCGAGCGGCTCGCGCGAGTCGGTCATGGGCGCCTCGCTGCTGCGCGACCACATGCGGCACGCCATCGACCCGGACCCGCAGAGCCGCATGCGGTGGGAGCGGCGGATGGTCGCGCGGCAGGTCGCGCGGAGGCTGGACGCCCGGGGCCGCGAGACGCGCGACGAGCGCATACGCCGCACCGAGCGCGAGGCCACCAGCCGGTCCGACTGGCTCGCCACGTCGACTAAGAAGCTCGTCCACCTGGCTCACCAGATCTCGGGCAAGACGCTCGAGGAAGCCCGCACGCAGATGAAGTTCTCCAAGAAGAAGTTCGCCCGCGAGGTGCTGTACGAGCTGGAGCTGGCACGTGACAAGGCCATCGTCGAGCGGGGCATGGGCCTCGGCAAGTCGACCGGGGAGTTTGTCCCTAGCACCACCGAGAAGAAAACGGTCAAGGACTTCAGGCACGGCAAGTTTGTCGAGATCGATGACCCGAGCAGAATTCACGTCTCCGAGGCATGGGTGAACCGAGGCCCCTGGAGAGGCAAGAAGCCAAATTATAGGGCGAGAGGACGTGTGGATCTTATTCAGATGCCGCAAGCCAGTAAGTCTTACGTGCTCTGCCGGCACATATGACGTTCGCCGCAGGTGCAGTAGCTGACCCCATTTGTGCAATCTAGGCATCACAATCCGGTTGAAGGAAGAAAAGACCCGGATACGAGAATTTGAGGAGAAGAAGGCGAGACAATACAGGCAGGGCCCATGGGTACATTTGCCCAACAGGCCCGTCACAGCTCAGCGGCCCTTCTATTCTTGGTAAAAGATACAGCGGCTGAAGGGACAAATGTGGAATCGAGTAGACGGACCCGACTATTAAATACAGGATCTCACATGAGACCACGTCATGGACGTCGTGATGGACATCCCTTGTACTATACATCTCGGTCAATGTGCAATCACAAAGAGCCAGGATCAATCACAATTCGGACATTTCTGTTGAGAGATTTGATGTCCAGCATCGGCGATTTACATAAGCTTTTGGCTGCTGAACTATCTCTGGCCACACCCAAACAGCGCCTTGATTCTGATGGACGCGCAACTCTGTACATGGCCACATACCATCACCCTGCTGTGGTCTGGAAGCTTCCCATCGACAGCCAAATCGGTAGTAGTGATGATGATCAGCACCGGAGAAGATTCTCAGGCTGTCCCTCCAGGTCTCATGCAAAGTTCGTCATAAGCGTCGTGTGCTAAGTACACATAGAAGTAAGGTGATAGGAGGCCGAGAGGGCGGAAGAAGTTCGAAAGGATACAAAGTCAAAAATCAAATAGGTATCAAAAGTGAAATCAAAACAAAGTGAAATCATGTCGCTTATCCCGGGCGATACAGTGCGTTTCTCAGACCACCTGTCTTGGAGACACGCGTGGCAGCATGTCCTCATACCGTCGAGCATTCTGGTCGAGCTCTGTCATTTGAGAGAACTTTGAGCCGGCCGATTTTGGTGGTCGGGTGGTGAATTGCGTCCCGCTCTCATAGTCCAGTCGGCCGGATCCAGGAAGGGGCTCGGAAATTTGCATAGTGCCTCGAGGCAGGCGACGTCTCGAGCGTCTGGTTCGGCAAAAGGCGATTGCCAAGGCAATTAGGGCAACAACGGCGGCGCCAGCGCCGACAGCGATGCCAGCCTTTGCGCCGACGGAAAGGCCACTGTCTGGTGGTGACGCCGCAGCGGCATCGGAGGTCGACGAAGCAGACTCAGCGGCAGACGCCTTAGTACCCGAGGTTGCTTCGGAAGTGGTCTTGGACGCCGAGGAGGTAGAAGACGTCTCGGTGGTCTCAGAGGCGGTGGTAGAAGCCTGGTAGTACACATCTATTAGCCAATAATCCCCGGTATGGCCCCGGCTACATGAGAATGGAAGCGGCCTGGTAGTGCTATAAACTTACTGTGGAGCTGGTCTCAGTGGTGGCCGCGCTCGCAGTTGAGGTCTCCGTCTCCGAGGTAACGCTCTCAGCTGAGGCTGATGTCGGCTCACTTGCCGTGGTAGGCGTCGTCGTGGTCTCTGGTTCGGCGGTTGTCGTGGGGGGCGGAGGGGTGGTGTTGGTCGTTTCGGGTGTAGGTTCGGCTGCGGTCGTTGTGGTCCCGGTTGCTTTCAGGCAAAATCCACCTGCATAGTCCACGGCAGCTGTTACATCCTCAGCAGCGCACGACTGGGTTGCGCAATCACGAATCCCATTCTCGAAATTGGCATTCCCGCAAAGACACTGGTCGGTGACGGGCACGCAGCCGACGCTGGTTCTCATGTTGTTGACACAGTTTTGCTAGAAGATGATATTAGCCCATGTGCGTGCAAAGCAAGGCCATGCAATGTCCCAACGCCAGCCCTCCCAGGTCTGCAATATCAAACATGCTTCGTGATATCCAAGCCACCTGCCCCATTGCCGGCTTTGATAGGGGCTTGGGGGATCAGATTTCGTAGGTCCAATCCCAGGGATAATTCAATTCGTAGAATATGGAGCATATGTGAAGTAAGATCACCTACCGCACAGCTTGACAGAGCGCCGAAGTCCTGAGCACTGGCCAGCCCAGCCATGGCCAGCAATGCCGGCACCAGATATCGAATCGTTCGCATTTTGGAAGCTGGTCGACAAGCGCCTTCGGACGGAATTTCGATATGATCGGTAGGAGAATGCCCACTTTACGATCCCTCCTTCCCAGAGATATCGACCACGATCCCGAACTGTAGGCGGACAACAATTGGTAATACCCAGATCGCTTACTTGCAGGGCATGTCGATCCTTTTGGTGTCTGAAGTTACGAATGTCTGGTGACGTTGCTCTGAGACAGTGACCAAATTGCCTGCTGCAGGCTGCCCGACAAGCAATAACGAGGCGTGTTCGGTTCTCGGAATTGTCTTAGAGTGAGTCCAGCGGTCGAGGGAAGTCGGAGGGAAAGGGCCTGATGGACTCGAGGTTTCGGATGAAAACAAGTCGACTGTTTGATTTTCAAGAATTTAAAGCCCGCGATGATTGAAGAAGAGAAGTGGTGAGTGAATATGACAAAATTGAATCGAAAAAGGAATGAGAGACTTGACGAGAAGGAGTTTCAAGGAGAGGCTCGGAAGAGTGTAAAGATCGGGTCCGTACCGTGGTTGACAGGCCACGGTTTGGGGGAACGAGAAAAGAAGGTAAGAAGCCGCCTGGTGTCGAGAGATTCCTTGCGATGACAAGCAAGGACAAATGGGCGGACACAGGATAGAAGAGGAAAAAGAGAAGGTGTGGGCGATCAATGCTGGTCCCTTCCCTCCAACGATGAGAGGACCGTTTGGGAATGAGGGTGTTTAACGCGCCTACTGGATTTAGCCAAACGCTTATTTTGACCCAGCGCAGGGGGGCCTGTGGCTACCTCTCAGGCTCTGTGTGCCTGAGAAGGTGCGGTTTCCAGAGGGCGCTAGCGGGGATACGGACTGATGGGGTACGGGCTGATGCAATCAGAGTGCAGGGACGGCCGATCTCAGGGGTTCAAAGATGTGGGGAAGGCGCGTTCGGCGAGATGATTGTGGAATGCTCATCGAGCAGTCAGGCCAAATCAGAACTGAGGAAGGAAGCGCTCGCTGGTGTCATGTGGATTGCCCAGGAATTCTTGAAGTTTTGTGTTTGAGAGAAGTATTCATTCATTCACTCAACCATTCGTTCCGGGTTTCCAGTCTCTGGGGCTGGGGAGAGGGGCATTCATTAACTTTTCAAGGCTGGTGGGCTGCTGCCATGGGCTGCCGCCATGGGCTGCCCTTTCTGTGCATCTATCGGACTTGATGCGAGCCCCTGCCTACAGTAGCAACAAGTACGCAAGTGCTCCGTACCATGGCGTGGCTTGGCCCGTCGTCCCAAAGGATGCGGAAAAGTCAACCCAAGTCGACGCAAGCCGAACCCACAACGTCCCCATGCCCGTGCAGCCAAGTCAGTCAGAGCAGGGGAGGGGCTCAGAGCTCAGGGCTGTCCCTCCCTAGAACCCACGAGTCAGCGGGGCCACTGACGACGCCCTCATCTTCGCAGGGCGTGCGGCTTGCGGCGCGGAAGCTACATAATCTCTGGGGGGCCCGTCTGTTGCTACTTTGGTGTCTCTGGATCTCTCAAGTGGCCAGACAGCACTCCAGACGGTGGTACCGCTGGAATGGGTCGTTTGAATATCACCGCAACTGCCAACAGCTTGTCACCCGCTAGCTCATGCGTCTACCACAAGGATCCCCGCGGCGAGACAATGAGGAGTTCGGGAGAACGAGGTCTGTTCTCTTGCCGTCTGCATGGGCGTGACCAGGGCCACCCGTGATCTGCTCCAGGATCAGCACCACTGCCACCACGAACAGCCGCCCCAAAAAGGCATCGCTGCACCTGGAATTGGAGTGCGTGGTCCACGCGGCTGTTTTTAGCGCAATGCAAGGCACGGAGATCTGGTCCTGCCTCCTGCATTGGCCAGTCACCAACGGCCACAGTCTTGGCCCGGTGGAGCCGACGTCAGTCACTGAGGGAGGCTAGACCTACGACACACACGAGAGAGAAAAGGGGTGTAAGACCGACCGTATGCAGGCACCGGCGCCCGTTGCATGACTATCACCGTTTTCTGTTGCCATCACATCTGGCAGAACCCAAGCCGGCAGTCGTCACTGTTTTGGGTTGGGTTCTGAACTAACCTGTCCGCCTGTCAGACCCACGGCACGCCGTCACCTAGACCGGACCGAGGCAGAAGATCGGGAATACAACGCGATGTTTCACATACAGGCCCTCTCATTTTCCGTCAATTACATTTCCAAATGCACCATGCTGCCTGATGATCTCATCCCATCCAGATGCAGATGACAGTTCGAGACCCTCGACTCGGAATCTGCACGAATCTGACCGTTGCTTTTTGACGTCTCAGCCGACCCATGGTTTTCACCCAGCGAAGCCCGACTGTGTGTCTCACACATTGCTTCTCACACTAAGCGGTGTGTGAGGAATACAGGCCATGCTCAATCAGATCTCTCACTTGGCAGGCCTACCGGGTACGGCTTCACTGTCGTACGACATCACTGAGTTCAGGGTCGAGGCCTACTTTCGGTCGCGGGACACAGCAGGGCACGAAACGGCGTCACGGCAGCTGCGTCGAGATGAGCATCTGCCTCCAGGTGATGATGATCATCTCGTGCAAACTTTCGGGGCCCCATCACAAATTTCGCCTGCGTGCCCGACGCGCAGCTCCTACAGCTGCCGCATTCCCGTCGCTGCAGTCCTCGCGTCCCGCGACATCACTGCATTCTGCTTCTCATCCACATAGCCTCTTGCGAATTTCTTGGGGCATGTCGTCTCAAGATCATGGGATGAGTTTAGGACGACGTCGGCGATAGGCGCCGGGCCTGTCGCCGCGCCGACTCCGCCCAGAACGAAATTACCAACGACCGCACATTCATGCCCAGTACGGCAAGGGATCGTACCACTAAACCCTTGTCCTTGGGACATCGCATTGAGCCCGGCTTCTAGGGTCTGCGGCAGCTTAACGATCTTCTTCCCGGTAGGGCAGGTGGGCTCTTAGCATAGATCCTGAAGATATAATCCATTCGGCAGGCACGCTCGCTGGTGTAAAACTTAACAGTCTGGAGAATCCGGGCTCTGGGGAGCTAGTGCTTCCCTCGACAGCCGCTCCCAATCTTACCGCGAGCCTGGTTCAAAGGTGATGCCCTGGAATGAGGCTCAAGTGAGATGTCCCGCCGGCACGCGTCTGCGCGTCTTGATTCTGTTGGTTTGGAGAGCATTTTCTACATTCCTAGACACCACCCAGAACTACATGCCGGCGCGATTCAGTGATCGTCCAAAATTTGACCTCTTCCCTTCGTGTCTTGCCGAGACCGTCGTTCATATATCGAGCCAAGCAGCGACCAATCAAGCAGATCACAGTTAATGGGGTTTCGAGTCGGTAAGTATGTTTGAGAATAACAACGAGTATGGGTTCGTCCCCCGGAGACACTCCTATTGGGGAAAGAGATGGCAGGATTGCCGGCATCTCGATCTTGATGATCAGCGGCGACTGAACAACGCTGCACTGAGCCCATTGCGGCCTCAAGGGCCAGCTCTTGCTCCAGTGAACCTCCAGCTTATTCCATATTCGTCGGCCTTTCTGTCGCGAAGCTCGCTTCAGGTTCTCTCAAGACATGTCTCCCCATTTTGCAGCAGTACTGTCAGAGCCACCCTGGTTTTACTCATTACCTCCAATTAAGGCTTAGGCGAAATGGAATCGTCTCTAGGGACTTAGTTCCCCGGCGCACGACACAAGGAACTGGCTGTACCGATATTGGCCCTAATACTGTCACATATGGACAGTGGATCTTATAGAAAGATTGAAAGCGCGGAAACCCATTTGTTGGGCCAGGGCGTCTCCACAGTCGGCCCGGATTGGTGAACTGTATCTTCAGTTCCCCGCGGTGGATGCTTTTCCAATCCAGAGGGACCAAGGGCAATATCACGGCACTTGGCCGCCCTCGCAGACGTGCATTCAACCATGTTGTGCTCATATGCAGTCGAGATAAACCTGGGGTCTTGAAGCGGCCTTACATGGGAGAGAGCTCCACCCTACAGATGTCGGATCCAGGTTAAAGAAGCTATCTCGACTCGGCAACTCCATAGCTATTTGCCCTTGATGATGTAGGGACTTCCTCCCCATGCGCGGGGGAGGGTATGGTCCAGCTCATCACCATCTTCATTGCCGATCTACAAGTCCATCCCAGTCACAAAGCCTGCCCCCTTGAATCCTCCTTATAAGCTCATATTTCCGGCAGTGAGGTAGTGGACCAAGTCCATCAAGAGCACTCCGCAAGGTTGTGGGGTCACGCATGGCTCGCACAGCCAAATGGAGCAGATCTCTGCCAGATATTTCCCGAGGGCTCTGAGACTTGGAACCGAGACCTGAGATAGCAAAAGACCTGGGCAGTCATTCTATTGGGAAGCTAGATGTGCTCCCGCGAAATTTCAACCGGGAATGCGTCTATTTCGAAAATCTTTTGATATGTGCCACATCATGTCGAGGGTACCACGCCAGACCTTGATCAATGTCTCGCCTGATAGATCTCGAACAAGCTACAACCCGTGTCTGTCGCGTTGAAATCACACGCAGTGGCGTCATCAATGCCCTTTGTGCACGCGTGTTGCATATAGACGGGTTACATACAGAAAGAAAACGCGCTGATTTGAGACACTCAATGAAAGGATCGAATGATCCAAGCTATGGAAGGAGCTTTTAATCACCCGAAGGAGTCAGGACTCAATCAGCTCGCGTGGGAAGCATGTCTTATTAGGGAGATTGATTGAAACATTGGACTGCAGCAGCCACGGGACAGGACAGCGCAGAGGAGCATGCGGACACACTCAGAACTTCGGTGGCATCATCACAGCGGGATGTCTTTCAGTCCAATTACATGGCCGAACCCGCGTCCTTAGTGTTGCTGCAGGCCTGAGCACTCGAAGGAGTGAGCCTTTCGAGTCCGTTCCTACATCCGTTCCTACATGTCACGAGACCACTCGACTGTCGGCCATGGACGGCCACCGGGGACCTCATAGCTGCGGCCAAGATGGCAGGTTCCTTCACACACCCGTGATACTCAGCTTCTTGATTTCACTTCCACATTATCATTCAACCTAATGCGAGGATGCGCGAATTTTGGTAGACCTTTGGATTTTTTTGGCTCGATAGATGACCTATCTGGCCAGTCACCCTGCCAGCGATGCAAACCATGCCCAATTTTGTTGCAAAGCCTCGCGGCGTCACGACGCTGGTGTTTGCGCCCTATTTTTGCCCGATTACAAGGCCAGAAACGAGGCAAGCATTCCCTGTACGCCCACAACCATGAACCGTCAGTCATTCAAGCCGGCGTCCTTAACTTCGACCTAGATGTTTTGGTCTCCAGTAGTCGCCGGCACACAAAACCATGACCCCCTCTTCAACCCTATCGCAGACCTTCCGGAGCATATCCCTTATGCCCTCGACATGACACCCCAGGCACGGATGATGTTGTCGGTGTAACCGGCGAACAGGGTCTGGCCGTCGGCGGACCAGGCAAGGGAGACACACTCGGGGTCGCGGGCCTTCTTGGAGGTACCGGTGGCGGCGAAGTCGGGCTTCAGCTCGTCGACCTTGGTCTTCTTCTCCAGGTCGAAGATGATGATGGAGGAAGAGGTGGCGGCGCAGAGCCAGTATCGGTTGGGGGAGAAGACAAGGGCGTGGATCTCGTCGTTGGCGTTCAGGGAGTAGAGGTGCTTGGACTCGTTAAGGTCCCACAGCATGGTGGTACCATCCTTGCCGCCGGAGGCACACAGAGATCCATCGGGGGAGATGGTGACCGTGTTGATGTAGCCGGTGTGGCCAATGTGGTCGGTCTGCAGCTTGCAGGTGGAGAGCTCCCAGACCTAATCGCAAGGGTCAGCGAACAGGTTTCTTCCAATGGTAGTCTCATTCAGTCGTGACAGGGTTGGAGGATCAGTGCTAGGTGATTGTTTGTCTCATGGCCATAAGGCTCTGAAGTAGCAAATACTTTGATAAAAGTGCAAAGCATCATATCGTGACATTGGCGGTGACTGCGGCTCCGCCGCCGCGGCGATGAAAACGTACCTTGACGAGCTTGTCCCAGCCGGAGGAGACAATGACAGCGTTCTGGGGGTTGGGAGAGAACCGGACGCAAGAGACCCACTCGGTGTGGCCCTTGTCGGTGATGGTGTACTTGCAGTCACCGAGGGTGTTCCACAGCTTGATGGAGCGGTCGCGGGAACCAGAGACGATCTGGCGGTTGTCGGCGGAGAAAGAAACGGACAGGACGTCGTTGGTGTGGCCGACGAAGCGACGGGTGGTGGTGCCGGTAGCGAGCTCCCAGAGTCTCAGGGTCTTGTCCCAAGAGGCAGACAGAGCGTAAGCGCCGTCAGAGGAGATGACCTGCCCGTCTCATCAGCATTCGAGTTCCCAGTCTGCTCAGGTTGGTGCCCTTATCTGGCTATGGTTTGGTACGTACACAGTCGGAGACGATGTGGGAGTGACCGTGCAGAGATCGCTTGGGGTAACCGTACTGGGACTCGTCACGGGTGAGGTTCCAGATGATCAGGGTCTTGTCACGAGAACCGGACAGGAGCATGTTGGGGCTATCGCATTGTAAGTCAAACGGGTCTCGATAGTTTACTTCTTCGGTTGATCGTACTTCTCGATGGAGGTGGCCAAGCTGGTGACCCAGCCATTCTGAAGGAAACAAAATGTCAGCCATGCTGTGTCCACACCCAAAAACCTCTATTTCGACCCATCATAGTTGTTGCTGCCGAGCTCGTCGTTTGCATGTTTCGCGGGGTCGCAAACACCGTGGGGGTGGGTTCGGGTGAACTTACGTGGCCCTCGAGGGTGCCCTTGAGAACAAGCTGCTCAGCCATATTGAATTTCTTCGTCGAAATGGGATCAACAAAGAGGAGGTCTGGGGGTCTAGGAGGGTGATGGTCGGGCTTCAATTGGCTTGCAGGTACAAACTGGAGTTTCCAAGTCGTCGCAAAGTCAAGATGCTCGTGGATGGAGGAGAGTGTGCGATGAAAAATGGCCGGCCAATCACAAAGTCCATTTTGATAGGAGACCTGCCAGCTGGCGATAAGCCCTGGAGCTGCCGCCCCACTATGGCAGCTGTCTGCCGGCTCGTTCAAGCTTACTACCCATGTATCAAACCATGTTGCTGCTTTGATTTCCCTGCAACCTTGAATTGTCCTAGCCTACTAGGTACCTAGGTACGTAGCCACCTAGGTAGGTAGGTAGGTAGTAAAACAGGTCGACCAAGTTCAATGGTTTCACTAGTAGAGCAGACATAGATCTTACGATAAACATGTTCTCCTAATTGACCATTGACGATCCCTTGAAAATCAACACCAATCCACCGCAAGTCTCAAGAGCAGTAAAGTAGAACTAGCTGTTTCTCCTCTCTCATCAGAAAACGTCGAGGAACCGGATCAACACGGTCAATCAAGACAAAGGACGAATTTTGGAGATATCAGGACACCTTGGAATTGCATCATAAAGCCGGCCCTCAAATTGCAACCTGTGTCGTTGGCAAATGCTTCTCACGTTTCGATGTTGTTCTGTGGCGCAACCACACATCCGACAGGAAGTACTTAGGAATAGCTGTGGCCTCAGTTTCGTGGACTGTTAACTCGGAATAATCCACAATTCGGGGTAAGCCCCTAAGCTTCACCAGGCCCGTTTCGGGGTCTCTCACCCAAGAGGCATAATGGTGAGAATAACCAACGCGAGTTCTCACGCCCCTCATCTTTGCCATCATATCATCAAGGCAGCAGATTCAACGCTACTGCCACCAGCGTTCTTTGACCGTAAAACGAGAGTTCTCCCTATCGTCTACCGTCCAGGTAAATCTTTGCCTGTGGCATTCCCTGGGAATGACCCAATGCGGACCGTTGGTGATCCGTGATGTTTCTGTCACTGCTGAAACTTCGGGTCTGTTCCACGATCACCTGCCTGGATCCAAACCAGAGTCGCAGGGTGCTGATTATTCTGCAATCATGCCACTTGAGGAACGCCCCAGTACCATCACGTTCAGCGCTCCCACCAAGAAACTCCCAATATGACCAGATTCTCGTCAGCGATTCTCGCATTCTGCTCAGAGCCGTACGTCCTCTCAAGTAGTACGAGAAAGCGTGCCATCTGGAGCTTCCTTTGCTCCAAGTGCTGGCGTTTCTGTTCTCTCTTTTGACGCCTCTGGTATGGCATGCTTGTCGTCGGGTTGGCTGTCTCCTCAGGCAGAGCCTCCTCAGCCCTTGCCCCGCAGAGCATCTGGAACTTGCATCCGCTTCGCCGATCGAGGTACCTCTCGTCTGTGAAATCTTTTCTGTGCGTTGACGACCATGCTGTGATCCGCAACCTCTCCTCTCGCCGTGCCGTCCGTACCGTTCGCGTGCCCTTGCTCCTGCAGAAGCTCCTTCATGGCGTCTTCCCACTGGTTGTAGCGCTCCTTGGACACCGGATTCTTCTCGGCAGTGCTTCGCATATCCTTTAAACTCGCCTGTTTGCTCGCCCTGACGAGGCGCCGTAGCGCCTCCTCGGCTTGTTTTGCTTGGAGAGCTGCCGCCTCACGGATCTTCTTAGGGTCGCCACGCCAGTCGGGGGTGCCGCGCTTAGCGGTGCCTTCGGGGTCTGCGTCGTGACCGCGGACCGTCACGGACTCGACATCTGTGGGTGTGGACTTGTAGGTGTGTATGCTGGGGAAGTCGGGGAAAGACTTTGGTATGTAGATCTTTGCGTCCTTGTCATCCTTGCCGCTGAGCCTCTCGTCCAAGGTTGGCAGGTCCATCGTCTCGCCGTCCAGGAACATCTCCGTAGTATATGTCGCCTTGATCCTCTCTTGCGGTATCGGCGGTCTGCGATGAGGTTTCATGTGGGTCAAGTCAATATTAAAGCGCTTGATCGACTTGTCCAAATCGGTGGGGATCGCCTGGGACCGGCGAGCGCTGTTTGCGAAGATCTTGACATCCTCGACAAGAGATGAGATATCTGAGTAGAGGTCGTCAGTGCCTACGACGATAACGTATGGACAGCGGCGCAAACTGACATGTCTCCGTCATGTGTGTGAAACTCTCAAGTGCCTCCTCGGATGCGGAGTCGAAGCCGACGTGGCCAAGCGCCAGGGTGATGGCACGGCGCAGCTCCATCCTGTGCTGCTCGTTGAAGTTTGGCGGGCCATCGATTCGGGCCGGGAGTACGGGAGCGACGGGCGAGTCGGCAGAGTGTGTGGTACTCGACGACAGCGTGCGCTGACGCTTTGCTGGGCCCGGGGTGTCGTCGCTCGCAGATGAAGCTCGTTTCTTTGGCGAATCGGAACTCATGTTGACAGTTACCAGCGGTCTGCCTCTGGTCTCGCGAGCGCGACTGATACTTGCCGGGCAGCGAAATTGCGCCAGATGAGGGCGCTTTGCGTAGTATCAGAACAAGGACTCGTAGGCGACGACGGGGACGGGTGGGCTCGACGTCGCGTGAAGTTGGGTGCTGCGAACCGGGGAAGCTTAAGCAGATGCAGTGTGGCCCGAGCTCAGGCGGCGCGAAACCAGGTTGCAGTGGGGCACCAACTCGACCAAGTGACAGGGATTAGTGCTTGTCCCTGTTTCTAGCGTCGACACTGCAGCTTACGTTGAGGCTCAAATTCACATGTGGAAACTTGCATCAACCTTTCCACAATTGGCATCACTCACGGTGCCGCCCATCTCTGTGCATCAACCCAGGCGATTCTAGCCCGTACTTAAATCCTTCAGTGCGAGCGTCAGACGGGTGTCTGATTCTGTCCTTATGGTAAGACCATTTTCCAGCTTGGGCGTGCAGGGGAGCCCCCTAAGATAGTTCGCTCGCACGTGTCAGGATGACTGGCTGGCTTATGAGAGAAAGGGGCCGGCCCGCAGAGCTGAAAATAGCGGTATATCCCTTTGAATAAATTACACGGTAACCCGGTTCTCCTTCGCATGCCCCAGACTCCCCGCGTAGTTGCCCGTATCCCACGCTCGCTTCTTGTCCTCCGCTATCTGCAGAAACTCCACTCCGCACCGATCACGATGCACGATCTCGAGATCCTCCAGAGCGGAGGCTACAAGGACGCGGCACTGACAAAGCTCAAGCTGACATGTCCCCTGCAAACGTTTCCGCCCGAGATATTTGACCTGGGACCGTCCCTCGAGCAGCTCGATCTCTCAGGCACTGGGCTTTCCTCGTTACCGTCAGACTTTGGCCAGAACTTACCCAACCTCAAAATTGCATTCTTTTCGCAATGCGCCTTCTCCACATTTCCGCGCGCGCTGGCCTCTTGTCCACGGCTGGAAATGGTCGCCTTCCGAGGCAATGGCATGGCAGTGATACCAGAGGATGCCCTCCCGCCGAAGCTGCGGTGGTTGATCCTGACAGACAATAAGCTCCCTTCACTTCCAAGAAGCATTGGCAAGTGCGAGAGGCTGCAAAAGTGTATGTTGGCGGGCAACCGCCTGCAGACACTGCCCGACGAAATGCAGCATTGCGAGAAGCTGGGCCTGCTGCGTCTCAGCTCCAACAGACTGCAGAGCCTCCCACACTGGCTTTTCAATATGCCTGAGCTGGCATTCCTTAGCTTTGCTGGCAACCCTTGCTCGGCGTCCGAGGCTGTTGGACTGTCCGACGACAACCAGCTGGGACTGGCGCACGTGGACTGGTCCGATCTCGAGGTTCAGCACACACTGGGCGAAGGGGCCTCTGGCATCATTTCGAAAGGCCTCTGGCGAATCGACCCGAGCACCACAGAGGAGGTTGCCATCAAACTCTTCAGAGGCGCTCTCACCAGCGACGGCACGCCCCAGGACGAAATGGCAGCGTGCATCGCGGCCGGGCAACACCAGAATATTATCGACGTCCTCGGGCGGATTCATGGCCACCCGGACGAGGCCAACGGCGCCTTCAAGGGTGGACTTGTAATGCAGCTTATACCTCCCTACTACCAGACGCTGGGCCAGCCGCCGTCGCTTCTGACGTGTACGAGGGACACTTACCCAGAGGGCGCGGGGCTGTCAGTGGGGAACGGCCTGAGCATCTTGAAGGACATCGCAGCAGCAGCCGCGCATTTGCACTACAAGAAGGTTGCTCACGGGGATCTGTACGCGCACAACATCCTTACAAGCGAGGACGGTCACGCACTGCTTGGTGACTTTGGTGCGGCGACAGTCCACGGCGGCAAGGTCCCACTGCTGGTGGAGAAGCTGGAGGTTCTAGCCTTCGCTCACCTCGTCGAGGATCTCCTCGGCCTTGTTGCTGTCACCACAGATGAGGAGCGCGCGGTGGTCGAGAGGCTGCAGGACCTGCACAAGCGGTGCTCTAACGAAAGTGTGCCTGCTCGTCCCTCGTTCAAACAACTGCTCGTCGAGCTTGAATGGACCAACGGTGGCAAAGCCTCATCCCGGCTTCTTAACTGAGCCGCTTCATTACCGCTGATAGATTAGAACTTGGTTCCTAATTCCTTTCGCTTTTGGAGTTATAAGCGGCGCTTTAGACTAGAATAGAATTATAGAGTAGACTCGAGAACACAGGTTAGAACAAGAGCGAATGCTAGAAGGGAAACATGGGTCATGTTGGGAATAGGTATTAAATTGGTCAAGGGGTTGAGCCTTACACGACAGCCCCACGATAGATAGAAATGCTGATCATAGGAATTATCAGGACATCAACCACATGCGAGATAAACTTGCCCTCGTTGAACGCTATAATTGAACAAATGAGAATTCCATCTAACGAGCTTTGACACAGGGCCAGAAAACTTACCCGGTTATGAAAGCCGCCATATGCTGCCGAATTGAGAATACCTATCTAACGCTGGGTCTTTGAGCGTTTACTACTGTATGAAGGGACCGCCTACAGCTTCAAAAGAGCACGTATACGGATTAAGAACGAAACCACCACCCACACCACTTGAGAATACCTTGGTACACTGAGACCGCCAAAGCTGTCTGTATCTGCTCACGCTCTTGATGCAATGTTGGCCATGAAGGCAAGAGAGATCAAGCAACCACGATCTACCTCCATATGGCTTCGAGCATTCTGATTAATCGACTGGCTGCAACCGCTCACGGGGAGCTCTCATTGGATACGTCGGGGGGGGGGGGGTGGTGAAGAGGCGTTGACCGTGCAGCATCTCAAAAAGAGCCAAAATTGATGATACACGTTCTCTCAAAGGTGGCAATAGATAGTATTTGCAAAGTTGGGGAGTATATTGCAGAACGTCATCCGTTTGATTAAACAGCGAGATACATCTCTATTGCTGGACCTAAAGACAGAGAAGAAAATGGGGTTTGAAAGATATCAACCAGACGTCTTACTACCAAAGCACATGAAGGCGTCCGCCCCCTCATAGACCTGTCATGATCGGAGCAGCCATCAAGTTCTCAAGATGAGGGCTACCAGAAATTTCATGAATTAGCCACGGGCCAGTTGTGAAGTCTGTTCGAGTTCAAGTCCGACTGTTGCATCTACGCTCAACTCGTAGGCGGCTCAGCTTAGCGAGTTTCAAGGCGCCCAAGCGCAGAAGGCAGCCCCTTGCGAAAGTATATCTCGTTCTCCAAACTCTGTTTCCAAACATCGTATTCGGGTTCGGAAAACACAACGGTAGGACTTTGTTGTGCACCTAGGTAGGAATTACAAGCATGATTCGTAAAATCGGTTTTGAAACACCACAACGCTGATTAGGTTTCCAAGCCAGTGACCTACCTCTCACCCGAGATAGGCAGGTGTATGCGCAATCTGAAGGGAGCTGGTGCCTCATCTCACAGCTCATGAGTTGCTGTATCTGGTTTAGAGCCGGGGTAGATCCTCTGTTTAACGTTCCTTTATTCGTCACAATAATGTCCTTCATAAGATTTTAAATTGTGGCCAATTGGGGTTTTCACATGAGGCTCAGGTCCAAGAACAATGTCGTGGACAAGCTTCTCCACAAGTTTCGTCGTCGCAGGTCGAGTGATAGTAGGGAATATCAGTAAATTAGAGCTATGAAGAAACGATCTTCATTTGGCCGATCCCATTTACAGCCCATCAAATTATTTCAAGAGAGCAATTGAAACGTTTTTGGGGCCCCAGCGATGCTTGGAGCTGCTGCTTGGTGAAGAAGAGGTGGGCCGGAACTTAAAATTGACAGTGAGCATGGCCGAGTACGGCGAGACGCAATCACCAAGGATGATGAGCAACAGGTAAGAAAGGCTGAGCTCGACAAACTCGACCTATCAATGGAACCTCAAGCCGAGACTGATAAAATAACGATGTTGGTGATGCGAGGAGAAGGTCAAGTAGTGGACATGCCACAGCATTGACGCCGCAAACCAAGATGGAGGGCTGGGGGTAGGCGAGATGAAGACCTTCGCGATTTAGGTTATCATATCGACTGGGCTCCGAGTCTGAGCGACGGGGAAAGTTTGCCACGTGTCTAATCATGCCGAAATCAAAGTCAGCCTCTAAGGCGCAAGTTGAAGATCACAATTACAATCGCAAGAAGCACAGCTGATCTCGATGCCCTTAACCTGTACCCGAACGAGGCCGGCTCGATGGATGCACATCAAGCTCAACGATAGACCAGGACTACGATGGGACGTCCAAGTACCGAAGTTGTGCGTCCAACCGACACAGCTTCTAATCACTACGCCACGGTCAGAGCCTTCAAGGACTGCGACAGCGTGATTCACCTCGCGGCGCGGCCGGAGCTGAGGCACGATGGGCTGGAAGGTCCGTTCTGACAACGCCAGCAGCGTGTCCAACATACAGTCTATGCGCTGAGGTGGACCTCAGGAGGAGGTTTTGCTACGTGTCGGTGGCCAACACCACCGGGCTGGCCCACAGCGAAAGCGGCCACGCTGTGCCCGCAATCTTTGCCCGTGAATGGAGGAGTGTCCCGTGCAGGCCTACCGCCCGTTACGACATAAGCAAGATGAAGGCTGCGAGGGCCTACAGTCCTCATCTGGGAACCGACTCGGGCGCAGAGCATGGCCTGGTTGTGCATACACGAGGTCGAGAACGGGCCCCAAGTGCAGCGGCAACACAGGCGCAACCGGCAGGACGCCGCCATCAAGGGAGCTCTGGGGCTGGGTCAACCATGTCGCGACGGTCAGAGCCTGCTTGATGAGCTTGGAAGGTGGTGGCGCCGACAAGTCCCACGGTTGGCTGTCATAAGGTCCCTGAACGTCATCGCGCCGGGCATGAAGCTGGACACAGGATCGCAGCAGACGAAGAGCTGTTGATCCCTCGCACGGAGCTCAGTGGTGACTGGAGCAGAGACAGCGAGCGCTCTCTGAACACAGCGGAGAAGGCCGAAAGGATGTTGGGCAGGACGCATCATGATGATAAGTGGTGTAGTAGTAGCCAAGGTGACTTACTTTCGGTTGTGTAGCATGTACAGCTTGAGAAAGCTGGCTGTGCCATTTCATCCTACTACCGCGCAAGGGGGACGTCCCCCATCCCGAGCGGCGCCCGCTCTGCCCGCGCGGGCCCGAACGTCAAAGCTACTCTCCGTGGAGCGAGATACCGTCCTCGTACATTGGCCCGAATCGCGATGATTGCTTCTACTCTACCATGGTTGAGACCACCGGGTCAGGGCGTTTACTCCTAGCTAGCGTCAAGTGGCACTGAATCCTGGGAGACGCATTGATGTTATGGGATCCCTATACATGTGATTTGCCATGATCGGCTCATGAGTCTGAGTAGGTATGGATGAAGCAGTACTCATAGTCGAGACGCGTTTCCAGCCGGGCCTTCGTGTGAAATCAATCCGCCAACGCCGGTAATAAACCGTTGATGTATGTATATGACACGGCATATTGGCTTTGGCCCACAAGGTCTCGATCCTCTTGGAAGCTATCCTAGCAGGACGTGTGTGTCAGCTCTGGGTCGCATAACATTACCAAGGTCCTCATCTCGCGTACGGTCACATTGGCCTCGATTCGTGAGTGAAACAATCTTCAATACGGTGGCGACCTGATAGGTGAACACATTTTGCCAACGGATCTTTGATCAGATAATAGAGAATTTCCGTTCTCTGTCTTCTCGACGTTCTCGTGCACAGATAGCCCTACGGACTGAGGGTAATCACTTCACCGGAAGTCCTTGGGCATGTCGCCGACCAATCGTGGAGCAACGACTACGTAGCGATTTGGCATCACTTGCTGCCCATTGATATGGACAATCATCTGGCGAAGCATTTGAAAGCTGCAAGTGAACGACAGGAATCTCGGACATTTTTTCCCGCTCCGGACGCAGTGGTCAGCGGCCAGGAAGGGTGGTAGCATCGGAGGAGTCGGGTCGCACATCTCGTCGTTTGATGGCCTGATGGGCGTAAGGCTGCGGCGGGCGCTACGGGCCCACTTATACGGCAGTCAGGGGTTGCGATCCTGACTGTGGAATGAGGGGAGGTGGTGCCCTGATGGTGTTTGGGGATAGGCGCCTACCAGGTAGAGTGAGCGGGCTGCCGGCGATACACGTGGCGATAGCCGGGATCTCGATTGTCTGGCAGCCATACCCGTCGGGACTCAGGGAAGCGGCGGCGTCTGGCTGCGTCGAAGGATTCGGCTACGACGTCTTCGAGGGGGAAAAGAAGAATGTGGCCGCATGACGGGGGACGCCACGCAGCAAGTCTGGGCACTTGATCCCAGGTTTCCAACGCGGTGAGGACCTGGATCCGAGCAGGAAAACTGCACGGCCATGGTGAATTCCCATGATTGTGGAGGGCGGTTGTTGTGGGTGGATATCTGTCGGAGAGTTCCTTGGAGTGCATCGGCTGCTTTCCGAGGAGGCTGCTCGAGTCAGTGGCACGCGGTCGAGACAGGCATGCTTGGCCCTCGCATTGCTGAGGCAGCCTGCCAACCACAGCTGTGATATAGTTTCGATGAGCCCGACGAGGAGCTCAGACCCAGCGTTCGAGGAGCTCGTGCTAGCTCGGGCTGGGGAGGGGCGTGACCAGTGAAGACGGTGGCATCGGCAATTGGCGTCAACTGATTCCGTGTGCAGGGCGGTCGGCTGCAACGCTGGCAGGCTCAGAATGGAAAGCATGGAGACAGTGGAGGGCGTGGAGGGCTGGGAACGCATGTCCAGCGAGCGGCACTGTAACCGGTAGGGCTTCATTTGCAGGAGGGAATGTTGCAGTGTGTGTGGTGTGCAGCGTTGTGCGGTGGGGTGGCACGGCAGACGGGGCACGAGACGCAGTTTTGCTCGCAATTGGTGGTGGCCAGCATAATGATAGGGCGGCTATGCAAGGTCCTTTGGCCTTGCGTTGTCCAACGCCGAGGGAGAAGAAGAGCGAACAAGCACGAAGAGGCACATCTGGAGTCTCACAGGGCGGCCGCTCAGGAATGCAATCAACTCATGCATTCGCAATGCATGAAGTAGCACCTGGTCGACAGGCAAGGCGAGCTGGTCTGGGGTGGGGGTTGGTCGCGCAGTGGATGAACGACTTCTCTCGCCCACTAGAAGGCTTAAAGACGAATATCGAAAACGATCGAAGGCACATGGAAACACCCCCTGCCCCGGCAAAACCTACCCTGGCGGCCTCGCACAACCTTATCAGCACAGTAATAATGACGAGGCATCTGTGTAGCTGCCGAAGTTTAAGAGAAGGGATTCCAAGGGTCCTCTGTCCTCTGTGCTCGTTACTCCTGGGCGGCAGGAAGACTTGTTTCTCCGTTGCCTCCGTTGCCTCCGGGGTCAGGGCTGTTCTCTTTTGTCGACGGTCCAAAGGGGTCTAGAACGTTGGGCCGGCTGTGACCTGTCGGCTGCGACCCTGAGGACAGTATCAGTCGACATTGGTGTGTGTGGTGTGTATGTTGTGTACTGCATGTGCGCCGTGGGTGTGTATGTGTGAATACAAATTTTGTCTGACAAGTGGTGACGACGAGGATTTGAGGTGGGGGTCCAAAGCCCGTGCCGTCCTGTGCTGCGCTCTTCTCTAATCGTCTCGAGTCCAACTCGAGCCCCAGGCGTACTGTTAGGTGGACAACGAGTACATTGACATGGGGCTTGGACGTGGAGATGAGCAAGGAGATGGCCGAAGGGTGGAGGGAGGTGACATGATTGATGTTGCCTCGAGAACAGACACCGCACGCACACTCAACGGCTGGTTGGGGATCAGGGATCGGCAGGTGCATTTGACAAGACGTAACTGACCACAAGGGACTGCCATCACCCTCTCACTGCTGCTGCTGCTGCTGTTGGTGCTGCTGTTGGCTCTTGGCCGTTGGCTCTCTGCTGGTATTGGCAGGTTTGTCGGACCTACAGCAGACTATGCATATGTACCTGTACGGTAATCTGTGTGTGTTGGTGTCGAGGGCGGGTCTCCTCCGGTCGTTCTTCCCGTTCTTCCTCTCGTTCTGGCCGCCCTTTTACCCCTCGCTCTTGCCCGCCCAGGGCTGCCACAGCAGGTGAGGTTTTGATGCAGAAGGAAGCAGCAGGAGCAGGGAGCTAACCCACCCCTGCCCTTGCTCGTGAACACACACAGCAAAAGACCAGGACCGGCCCCTTCTCCAACCTTGAATTCCAGCCCAGCATCGTCCATTGTTCTGTGTGTGCCACAGCACCTACCCACCTGCACATATCACAGCTTGAACTACATACAGATCTGCTATTATTATTACGTGCGCACAGAAAAGCTGTGCGACATTTGTGTCTCGCAACCTTCGTGCGTACCCCACGGTCCGCCCCACGGCATGGGTGCATTGCGGTACGGTACGGTACGGCACGAGTCGAGTCCAGAGCCCCGTGTTGAGTCGACTCGGGCAGCATTCAATATTCCATCTATCGGCATTGACCCTGTTCCCCATGCCGTTTCGTGATCGCCAAACCTTCTTGCTGCACCAATCTCTGCCGCCCCGAGTCTCATCCAGGACGTCTGCGTTTGCTGCTGGCTGGCTGATGTCGATCACCTCCCAGAATATTGCCGACGGTCAATTCGCTCGCAGCCCTGACTATTGCCTCGTCCTGGACCCTCAACAAACCCCCCTCTCAAGCTCATCCTCTTTCAGTGTGCCCTACATACCCTACAGTGCGGTACATCGGGCTGGTAGCGTCGACGCTCAGATATCACGCCCAACACCTGACCCATCCTTTCTGAGCATCTCTATCCGCACCAAGCGTGGTGCAGGCCTCCCACGGTCTCTTTCGTCCTCTCTTGCCTCTGCTTCATTGAACATTCCCTGTGCTCTTGCAATACCTCCTGGCAGCCTTCCTTTCTCTTTTGACGGCATCACGAGGCGCGGCACAGACCAAGGCAGGTCAGGTCGTGTGAGATTGTGTCGTGAGTTGAACAAAGTATAAGTATGTATGAGAGTCCACGCGCTCATCTGCACAACGGCCCCAATCGGGTCGCACAGTAGAACGGACCATATGCTGACCAAGTACAGGTCCTCAAAACGCCCGATACCTTCTCATCTTTGTTCTTGTGTGGAAGAATACCCATGTCGCCTTCTGTCGCATCGTCATGTCTCTGCTTCCCATCGACCCCGCCGACTTCCCGGACGTGCCTACCAAGAAGGCTCTGATAGCCATCGACTTTCAGAATGATTTCTTGGCTGAAGATGGCGCACTGGTCGTCAGCCAACCGGATGGCATGGTTGCCAATGTCGTTAGGCTAGCCGACGCTGTTCGGAAGTCCGGCTATGGTGAGGTTGTTTGGGTCCGCAGCCAATTCGACACGAGCCGTGCAGTTGGCGAGCAGCAGATGATGACCATGGACACCCCTCAGCTACCGAATAGACCAGGTGGCTCTGCTGCGGCTGCAGCTGCACGAGCGCGTGCCTCCCGATCGTCGTCCACACCATCTGCACCTCCCGAGGCCGATCCGGAGGCTTTCCTCAGCGAGGTGGGCGGACAGAGTGGCAAGACGAAACCGCAATGCGTCCGCAGGGGCACCAAAGGCGCGGAGCTTCTCCCTGAATTGGCAGCTGCCAAAGGCCCAAGGGATTATGCCATGACGAAAACGTATTACTCGGCCTTTCAGTCCGGCCAGCTCCTGCAACTGCTCCGGAGGCACTTCGCAACCGAGCTCTACATCTGCGGCGCCTTGTCCAACGTCAGTGTCTATGCAACGGCATTGGCGGCGAGCAGCTACGGATTTGACATAACCATCGTTGAGGACTGCTGTGGCTACCGTAGCGAGGCGAGACACATGAACGCGACGAGGAAACTGGCCGAAATGACCGGTTGCGAGTTCGCGACAGTCGCCGATATTGTGCCCACCCTACGACCGAGACCACAGTCAAGGTCGGATTCGAATCAGCGGGCTCGGGCGAGTGCACCGATGCCAGGCGGTCCAGCTAATATACCACCAGAACTGATCGCGGCGGCGATGGCAGGGAACAGGCTCGGTCCCAGCAAGGGCATTACCGTACGTCCCAAAAGCCCAGAATCCCTATCGCCACCCAAACCCCCTGATAGCACAGGAGAAGAGGGCAAGCCAGAGGATGCTGATGCTACCGCTGCTACCCTGCCATTGTCGCTGTCGCCAGATCTTTCTCCTGAGATGGAAAAGCTGAGACTAAACGCCGAAACCACAGATTCCACCCATACCCCTACCAATGAAACAACAGCAGCAGGTGTCCTCGAGCCTCTCCCCGCAAATGAAGCGTCTGAGCCTGGGCCAGCCAAACACCAGGCCAAGCAGGCGGTACAGCCCATGGTGAAGAAAACAGACGCCAAGGCGGAGCGCAGGATTCTGACACCACGCGCAAATGCGCAGAGAAAGGAGACAGCATCACTTCCTGGCCAGACAAAGGCAGTATCAGGCGCACCTCCACATGAGTCACCCAATGACAAAGCGAAGGGGGTACATCGCATAGAAAGGAAAGGGATTTCGGAACCCAGCAGCAACCCAATCGCGAGCGCAGAACAAGCCATGAAACAATTCTTTACCTCCAAATCATCATCAACTGCACCAGAAAAACCGAAACCCACCAAGATGGAGCAGGAGCAATTCGTACCTTCGGAAGAGCAACTGACGGCTGAGACACCTGATGACCAGAAAGAAGGCTCTTACCCCACTGGAAACGATGACAAGGACCCCAAGACTCTAACAGATGCTACAATCACCAGTGGGCCAGGAGACAGCAAAACAGTGTCCAAAACCAGCAGCAGTAAACCCGTCGAGACCGAAAACCTTTGCGAAGGCGATACAACAGTCCTCCACTCCTTCCTTCCCGACCGTCTCACTCGGGGTCTCTTCGAGCGACTATGTTCCGAAGTCCACTTCCAGAAGATGATGCATCAAGGCGGTGAAGTGCCACGCTTCGTCGCCGTGCAGGGCGACATTCTGGAAGATGGCACTCAGCCAATCTACCGACACCCCAGCGACGAGGCGCTTCTCTGTGTGCCATTCACACCAGCCGTTAAAGCTATTAGGACGGAGGTAGAGGCCAAAGTAGGCCACAAGGTTAACCACGTGTTGATCCAGTGCTATCGAAGCGGCAATGACTACATCAGTGAGCATAGTGACAAGACCCTGGATGTCGTCCGAGGCTCTTACATCGCGAATGTGAGCTTGGGTGCAGAGAGGACTATGGCCTTTAGGACGAAGAGGGATGCTTCGATTGAGAAAGAAAACCCTAATAAGGAAAAGAAGGAGGGCTTTTCACCATCTGCCACAACGGGTGGTCACTCTGCACCACCGACCGTCGCGGAGGAGCCGTCGCCAACAAAGCGACAGACCGTCCGCTGCCCTATGCCGCACAACTCGCTTGTCCGGATGGGCCTCGCCACCAACAGCAAGTGGCTCCATGGTATTCGACCCGACAAGCGTCCCACGTCCCAGAAGTCCCCCGCCGAACTCGCCTTTGGCGGATACCGCATCAGCCTAACCTTCCGCCACATCGGCACATACCTCTCTCCTACTGAAAACCTCGACGAGCCCGTCATCTGGGGCCAAGGTGCGGTGTCAAAAACTCAAGACGGGGCCAGACCGGTCATCAATGGGCAGACGCCAGAGGCTGTGACCCTGCTGAAAGCTTTTGGGAAGGAGAACCACTCTAGTGAGTTCGACTGGAAAGAGTCATATGGCGGCGGCTTTGATGTCCTCCACATGAAGGCTGCACCACGGTATTTCGGTTGCGGCGACACAATGGTGGACGGGCGCGTCAAGATCATGTTGGCCGAGCTGGGGGTCAATTACGCGCACGGCTCCATCGGTACAGGCAAAGGGAATACAACCAAGAACCGCGATGCAGCAGACGTCGTCCCGGTAAAACTGGTCCTCGACGACGCTGACCGGACGACCATCACCGGTGACGTGGCCATCATGCTCTACCTAGACGCGCGGCACCCCAAAAAGAAGGGCACCGAGGCCGACATGGCCAGAATCTTCACTCGCTTCCAGGCCGCGCTCGCCCTGGGCCAGAAGTGGAAGGCTCTCACCCTGGGCCCCCTGGCCCGCGACATCCCCAATGAGGAGAAGGTCAACCTCATCTCGGACTTTGCGAGCGCGAACTACGTCCAGATCAATGACTGGATGGCCGAGAACCTCTTCCCGCTGTGGGCCGATGGCGGCGGCGACGAGCACGGCGATCTCTTCTTCGCGGGCAACGGCGCCGGGGCCCAGCAGCAGCCCACCATCGCCGATTACGCCCTTTGGCCTGTCCTATACGACATCACCGAGACGTGGAGGGCTGCCGACGCCCGATTCGAGCAGTCGTGGGCAGAGCGCGCGCGGTACACGGCCCTTGAGAAGTACTGGGTCGACTTCGCTGGGCGGCAGAGCGTCGTCGAGGTCTTTGGCCGGGATGTCGCGTGGCTCGAGCGCCGGCCGGGGTCGACACCTTCTTCGGGCAGGGCCTCAGCAGACCATGACGAAAAGCAGGCCGGCAAAAATGTCAATGCGGATGAGGGCGAAAAGGGGTCGGAGAATGACGATAAGTAAAAGAAAATGTTGTGAGGATCTCGTGTTGGATGTTGTACACGCATTTCCAGGAATATACAGATGCGTAAGGATCTTGGGCGTAGAGTGGAATTATCGCGAGCATAGCGCTGGTTATAGAGACAGTGCGACACTCATTTAGCACATCGCACATGCTGCTACTGATACTGCTGCTGCTGCTACCTTTGACCCAATACATGCGTTACCAGAGCTGTATTTTATGCCGATGCTGGAAACAAATGCCTGATGATTACACGAAGACATCGCCATCTCCGCTCAAACGCCCGAAACGCTCTATGTGAGAGTGACCGTTGAAGAATTCCCTCCCATTCCCGCCAGCGTCAAGAGGTTGAACTACTACACCGCCGAGCTCTGTTGCGCTCGCGCACTATCCGTCCAGTCACAACCATGCCCCAGCGGACGTGCCTCACGACCTCACGTCCCAGGGGAGAGGGTAAGTCCCGACCCAGGCGGCAACCTCGCTCTTGAGCTGGACTATCTCGGGCTCGTCCTCGCCGTCCCCGAGGTAGTCCTGGAAGACCTTCATCCTGCCGGGCAGCTTAATACCCTTCTCCTCGGCGTTCTTGCGCGCCGCCTTGTTGACCCGGCTCGCGATCGCCACGGCGCGGTCCACAATGTCCGCCACGCGCGAGAAGTCGTCCTCGCTGAACCCGCGGGTCGTCATCGCCGGCGTGCCCATGCGCAGCCCGCCGGGCGAGAGCGCCGACTTGTCGCCGGGCACGGTGTTCTTGTTCGCCGCGACGCCGACGAGCTCGAGCACGCGCTCGACACGCCCGCCGTCGATACCCTGTGGCTTGAGGTCCACCAGCACCAGGTGGTTGTCCGTGCCGCCGCTCACCAGCGTGTAGCCCAGACCACCCTTGCTCTTGTCCCCTCCCAGCCTCTTAGCCAGGGCCTTCGAGTTGGTGAGAACCTGTTCCTGGTATCCGCGGAACTCTGCCGTCTGCGCCTGCTTGAGCGCGACGGACAGCGCGGCGATAGTGTGGTTGTGGGGCCCGCCCTGGTGCCCCGGGAAGACAGACGAGTTAATTGGCCCCTCGAGGTTATACAGCTCGTCCTCCTTTGTCTTCGGGTTCTGTCGGCGGACTCCCTTTCGGTAGAATATCATCGCGCCGCGAGGTCCTCGGAGAGACTTATGCGTGGTGGTGGTCACTAAATCGGCGAAGGAGAAGGGGCTGGGAAGCACCTTTGCGGCTACGAGGCCAGAAATGTGTGCCATGTCGGCGAGGAGGTAAGCGTTGGACTTCTCGGCGATCTCTTTCATGCGTGCGTAGTCGATTAGGCGGCTGTAGGCACTTGTGCCCGCAATGAGGATCTTGGGGCGGTAGAGCAGGGCCAGCTCCTCCATTTTTGCATAGTCAATGTAACCTGTCGACTCATCGAGACGGTATGGGAATGTTTCGAAATATTTCGAGATCATAGAAATCTTCTTGGTCGGTGTTTGGTAACCGTGCGAGAGGTGACCACCGTGAGGAAGGTCGAGGCCCATAAGCCGGTCGTGAGTGTCCATCAGGGCTGAATAGACATAAAGGTTGGCGGGCGCGCCAGAAAGGGCTTCAGAAGATGGTCAGCATCACGACAAATCAGGGCTCGAATATTGGCGGAGGGATACGAACATTGTACATTGACTCCCCACTGGTTCGGGTCGAGACCAAATGTCTCCAACGCTCTCTCCTGGCATAACCTCTCGGATTGATCGATGAACTCGTTGCCGCCATAGTATCTAGCTCCGGGATAACCTTCGGAGTACTTGTCTGGATCGATACGTCAGCTGTGGTCCTCGCCTCGACCACCACACCATGGGTGTGCGTACTCTGCATAGGACTGCCTAAGGCATCCAGAACGGCCTGAGATGTGAAGTTCTCGGATGGAATGAGGTTGATAAAGTGCTTTTGTCTCTTCTTCTCCTGTTCGCGCCGGTGCGGTTAGCCTTATGACCTTGTCCCTCGGCTCCCCAGGTGTAAGTGAGGCGTGTACTTGCATTTTCTATGATCTCATACATAACCGGGTCGGCCTCCTTGAGATGGGAGGCCAGCAACTGTTGTTCAGCGACCTTGTCAGCAGGGGCAGACTCTGGAGCGACAGGAGTTGATCCTTCGCGCACTTTCTGCTGACTCTCGACGTTCAGCGAGGACACGCATCGTCTGAACGGCGCGCCACTCTGTTGAAGGTATGATGTCCGCCTTGGAACAGATCGGAGAAGGCGCGAGGCGCCTCTGAAGAGGGGAGTCGACATGCTGATGGTAACGTCGCTCTGCCACTTGCAAGCAAGCCTAACGACAGCGATATGGTAGATCACTGACGAGTTAGCTGTGCTATTCTCCTGTCTGCCTGAGACTGCCAATTGAGGCTCCTGGAAGAACGGGAACCTCACCAGAAGCTTATAGGGTCATCGTGGGAGCCCGGAGGAAGGGCGGGTTCTCGGAGGGTACGAGGAGGCCAAGCTTGTGAACCGGGCCGGAGACCGTAGCGGATGGCAAGAAGTGCACCGGTGTCGGTGATGGGCTGACACGGTCAATGGATGTTATCGTGATTCGTGACTCCAGGAAATCCATCAATGATCCGGGTCAACCTGGCAGCAAACCCCGCCCCTCGGCACCGCACCCGCTGTGCTGCGCTACAGAGGACCTAGCTCCACATCGAGGTCGGGATCCCTGCCGACCCCAAACCCACAGCGCACGGGCCAGCCCCAATTCGAAATATCTTCGCAGCCAGCTCCACACGGACTTTCTGATTTTCTCTCTTTCCCCTTCCTTACAACTAATTTTGGCGTTGATGAAGCCGCGATTGCAGCATATCTGGTTTTCCGCTTCGGCGGGAGCATGCTGAAATGTCTCTGGCGGCGCCTCACCACCTTGATAAGAGACAATTTGAAGCCTCTGAGCCAACATTTTAGTTGATCGGCCTGTGTCGGCCCCTTTCTCACCCTATCTTTGCCCTCCCAATGACTCGTCCGACTCAGGACGCTATGCCTTGCCCTTCAATCTAGATAGATTCCCAGATCAAGTAACATAATGTCTAATGGTGTCCCTGCGTGTTCCGGCGGTGTTTGGCTGAGCTCCAGTGAGCTTCAGACCAAACACAGCCTGTCTGCTGCTGTTGGCTGGTTGCCCTGTCGGACGTGGGATGGTCAGGCGAGCACAGCGGCAGATAGATGTTGAAAGCTTGTCAGCTTTCGTGCGCACAAGCACGCTATGGTTGCCCAAATGGTGATGACACCGCAGATGACAATGTCGGACTGTTTCAGAGCGGATGAATGCTGCTCGATGACGATTTTCTGTAACGCAGGAGGACACGGCGTGCCAGGCGTTGCTTTGAGACTGGTACCGATTATTTCCCCAGATTTCAAACACGGTCAGAAAGTGCCTTGCAAGCTGTATGCATTAGAGCAATGGCCCGACTGTCTGCCTATCTAACAGGGTAGTCGTGCAATACAAGGCCGGCGAGATCACGTCGTGGGCTGGTGGGAACTGTAGAGTGTTTCATAAAACAAGGAAACCATCCGTGAAATTTGTTCGCAGCTCATTGATCCCGTTTTCAATGCCGTGCCGTAAAAGCTTTGCCAGAAACCCCCGTCAAGAGACAGCACTTCTCTAGAAGACCTTGATGTAGGATTTAGAGAAATATGTACTGAGCAGCGACCCAACCGATTACTCCGAATGCAGGAAGTAGAGGAATGTTCGTCACGTCTCGATGCGTTTATTTCTCCTCCTCCAGACCCTCCATCAGGGCGTTCCGCTTCGCCGCCTGTCGCTCCACCTTGCGCTCGCGAGCCGCCTTGGTCTTCGCACGCTTGGCGTCCATCTCCTCCTTGAGCTGCCTCTCACGGGCCTTCTCGGCCTTGGCGCGGTGGATCTGGGATCAATTGTCAGTCGGGCCACTCATTCATGGTCATGTTGGGTCGTGTACGTACGTGCTCAACCAGGGCGCGCTTGTGCTTGAAGGCGTTACCCTTAGCGGAGTGGTACAGCTCGTGGTAAAGGTGCTTGTCGATCTTGCCGCTGGCACGGTACTTGACCAAGAGACGGCGGAGAACACGCTGGCGACGCATCCAGAGGATTTGCCTAGTTTGTCAGGTTAGCCCCTGATTACGGCAGATCACGCCCTCCAGATATGATTCCATGCTCTTTTTGGCGTCCATGTTCATGGGCAGACATACTCGGGCATACGGGCATCAGCGGTACCCTTCCTCTTTCCGAAACCACGGTGGCGACCAATTCTCCGGGCAAGGTTCAGCTCACGCGCACGGGCACGCGAGTGCATGGTGACGGGCTTTCGGATGATGAGGCCATCGGCGACGAGCTTGCGGATAGACTGGCGGGAGTTGGCGTTGGAGATCTCGTTGACCTCGTTGGGATCGAGCCAAATCTTACGCTCACCGCAGCCGAGGACATCGGCCGCGAGGCGCTTCTGGGTGACCAAGTTGACCCTGTGCAGCAGAAAATCGAAGTCAGCCTTCCACACTGTCTCGCTGATATCTGATCCAAAAATCTGAGATGGGTTCGATGTGGTGTTGATGGCGTTGTTGGCCGAGGGCCGTCTGTGAAGGCGTCATCGATAACGAGGTGCAAAGTGCCCCCGATTGCCCCGTCACAGACCGCACCACAACCAACAGCCCATGCACCTATCTCCGTCGTCCTGGCGGGCTCGAAATCGGTCGGAAAGTGGCATTCGGGCACTCACATCTTGACTGCACTTGCTGATGATGGCCGTTGTCGGTGATTTGTCGGGTTGGGTGAGGATGGGGCTGCTGGGCTTCGAAAAAAGTTTCCAGGAGGGAAAGCAGCAGGTGGTGTTGGCCTGCCCTGCTAATTTCGAGACGAACGGCGCCCTGGCCCCCCGCTTTGGTGTGGAAGCCCAGCAATCGCAAAATTGTTAAGGGCCGCCTGACTTTGCACGTGATCTGGCCGCTCCAAACCGGCAAGCCTGCCGCGTTCAGACTGCCGCTCAAGCTCAAGCTTCCATCACTTTAGCCTAGCAGTACGTACCTGAATTCCAATGATGCAAAGTTCAGCAAACTGTCAAGCCAGATTCCATGCAACCAGGCTCAAAGTAATGGCCAAGATAATCGATTTATGTCATTATTTCTCAGCTGCCTCCTTTGCTGCAATCTTTCCATCTCCTATGCCGTCTGCCTTGTGCTCCCCGCTGTCCTTGCTGAGCCTCCCTCGGACAGCCATCAGCGCCTTGCCCAGTAGATTCATCCCCCAGCGCTCCCTACTCTTCTCAGCATCCTTGGCTCGAAACCCCACGCCCCAAACCTGATCGTACGGGCTCGCCTCAACCAGCTCCCTGTCTCCCGTCGCCAGGAGCAGCTCGGCGAGGTTGACCTGCTCGTCGTGAGCAGGCCTCGTCATCTTGAGCCATGTTCCCTCTTCCACGATCCGTTCTCTCTCCGCCACCCACGTTGTCTCATCAAACCCTTTCACTTTGCGCCCCAGGTTCTTGATCTTGCGTGGATGCAGCTCCGTGCCGGCGAGGACCTCTCTTGCGATCTTTTCGTCTCCGAAGAGCTTTGCCTTTTGGTACATCATGTAGTGTTCTGCCGTCGGGTAGACTATGGTACTGTCTGCTCCGTCCCGCATTGCATATTCGTACCATTGAGACATCCACCCGTAGGGCTCTTCGGTCTCCCTCCAGAAATATATTGGCCCACCCTTTTGGGTCGATGGGCTTGGTGTCTCTGGCATAGCTGCTGCTCGCTTGTTCGCCCTGGCAGTAGTCGTGGATGGAGTCTTCCTCTGCGTAGTGTCCGTACCTCTTGTAGACATTCTCAAGACCTGTATTTGTCAACCGTGGTGCGACTGAAGATGCTGTAGCAGGTGGAAGGTCAGTTTTGGCTGCCCGGTGCCCGGTGTCTACTTAAGTTCGGCCTGCATAGTATACGGCGAGCTAGTGATACTGAGCTTCAGCTCCCCGGGTGACTCACCCCAGGTGTCGAACGCTGTGACACAGCGCGAAGACAAAGGACCACCCTGTCCAGTCATCACTTGGGCCATTGAGCATCTCAACTAATTATGAAAATGCCGCCATGAAATAATTGCATCATTTAATGATGTAGGTTCCTCAACGCTACAGAATTGCATAGAAGAGGATACCGCAGGAGTATATCAATCCCATAGAGATTCCCGTGTACATGATTGTTCCGCCGTGGGTAACTGAAATGATCATCCAATAAGGCACTACGAATCAGATTATATCGGGTTGTCTTCCTGAATGCCGGCCAATCAGCTGGGTTTCATGAGACAGAAGGTCCTGTCTGGCGCAATGAACTCTGATCGCTTTGTACACCCGTCAACGTCTTGGCCTAAAACCCTCGAATACTCAGTATGCCCGAGTCTCGTACCTTGATCGTCGAGTATCACACTATAGTTAAGCACAGAAAGCCGTAATCTGAGATCATATGAAAATCAAACACAGCTGCAATGGAAGAAAAACCTTTGGGGTCAGATAACAGCATCTAAATGCTTCAAGGAGATGACCGGGTGGCCGCCTATCACATAATCCTTCCGCTTTGGCATTGCACTCCTAGAACGAACAAGTGGGCGTGAATGTCTCGTTTAGCTTCAGAGAAGAATGCCCTGGTGAAGCGACTCCTATATGATTCCATACCGATGAACGATTGAGGTCGAATCTCCTCCCACAGAGCCCAAGACACTTTGCAGAGAAGGCAACAAGAAACATCTCCCAACCGCGGACCGGAGCAAGATGCAATACGTTCATTTACTTTTAAGTCATCTACACTCCCAGCAATGCCTAGAAAATCACAACCCAACAGCTTTTGCACGAAATGGCCCTATCCGCCGCCGACCTATTCCTTCCCAAACACATCCCCACCGACATCGACCTTGCCCACACTCCAAATCTCCTTCTCGTCCTCCACCTCATCACCCGTCAGGCCAAGGGTGCCAGAGACTCCGCCCTCGGCCTCTCTCCTCTCCCTAGCCTGGCTGCCCAGCCTCAGCGCCACGCGCTTGAAGTAGTCGCCCATGCTCCTCTTGGTATTGGGCGGCAGGCCAGAAGCGCCGTCGCCCGCGATGAACTTGTCAAACACCTTGCTCTCCTCCTCCACCACGTTGAACAGCCCCACAAAGGCCGCCTCCGCTGCGAGCTTGACCGGGATGACCATATCTCTCACCGAGGCAAACACGGGCGGCGCGAGGAGTGCCAGGTGCGGCCGGACCATGTCCATGTGTGCGCGAGAGACGGTGCGGACGACCACCAGCGAGAGGCGGCGCGAGTCGGCTGCTTCGCCGGGAGGGATCAGGGCCGCAAGGGATTCGAAGATGGACTTGGTCGATTCGAAGGACTTTGGTGAGTCGGACAGGAGGTACTTTCCGGTCGCCAGGATAAAGTTCTCGGCGATGAAGGGCTACGGGGTAAGTTAGCGTATTCTGTTTGGTAAAGAGGTTCCTAGGAACTGCATTTGTGCTTACCTCCTTGTGCGACATGCCCTGGGTCAGCAGCTCGGGCAAGTCCTCAGCCAATGGGCTGTCCAGCAACAATGACGGTGACTCTGATAGCACTGCGTTGAGCGCCAGGACCGAGGAGTGGCTGAAGTTGGTTGTCATGGCCCGGCTCTTCAGCAGACTCTGCGCCACATCCTCAGGAACATTCTTCAACAGGGCACCTAGCAGCTTCGCGTTGGTGATGGTCATGTTGTCATCCCGCTCATCGGGCTCTGTGTCAATGAGACCCAAGACAGCCGTTCGAGATGACTCGCCCATGTTGGCGCCAGCTTTGCTGACAACTTCGTATAGTGCCTTGAGCATGGCAGTCCTGACACCAGAGTCAGATGTCTTGGAACCAGTGACAAGCTCCGCGACGAGGGGATCGACACGTGGCGTGAACTTGATCAAGGTGCCGAGGGCCTTTGCCGCACGAGTCCGGAGCAGCTCGCTAGAGGTATCGGCCAAAGACTTGGCAAAGGTACGCTGTAGTTGAGGCAAGAAAGGCTTGAGTGCGGTAGGCATCTTCTCCAGTAGGTTGTTGAGGGCCAAGAGAATCGCAGATTTGACATCAGTGGACCGCTCCGAGACGACACGAATGAGCGGACCCGTGATCTGTGTGACAAAGGGCTTGAGCGAGGCCTCGCTTGTCCTGTCAACAATATCGGAGATAGCCAGGGCAGCTGTCGTACGCTGGTCGGGTGTGCCATTCATGAGACCTTGCAGGAAGATCGGTAGAATAGCATTGATACCCTTTGGCAGCTCGAAACCTGGCAGGCTGGAGCCGGCAACGCCGACTTGGAGCAGAGTCTGTCTCGTGGATGACACCAAGGACTCCATCTCTTCTTTCTTGAGGTGCTTGGTGAACTCGCTCAGTGCGCTCCAAGCTGCCTTAACAACTTCTTTATCCCGGTCATCGAAGGAGATAAGCAGGGAACGGATGATGTCCTGGTTGTAACGTGAGTAGTCTACATCTGCTTGAGCGAAGAATGTGGCAAGATGTCGCCCCATGGACGCTCGCTTGCGATGATCCTCGTGCTTCATGAGCTGCAGCAGAACGTTCATGGTTGTGTTCAAGCCATCATACTCGTCAATCGATAAAATGACCGTGTCGAATGACTTGTCCAGATCCTCACGCAGCTCATCATCAGTGGCATTGATGATGTTGTCCATGAGGGAGTTGATTATGCCAGGCAGACGGCGGTTCATAGCTGCGCCAGCCACCTTGGAAAGAGATGCCAATGCCTTCGCATTGAATGCTGAGATTGGAGGCGCAATAAGAGTTGGGATGAGGTTCGGCAGGATGATGTTGGACCGAGTCGTCTCCGTCAAGAGGGTCAGAAGGGCTTGCAGCGCATTGTCCGCATCTTCCTCAGATCGAAGGAGGCTAAGCAAGAAAGGCAAGACTTGGTCGACAGCACGCTTGCCAAGGATCTGCTGCAGCGAGTCAAAGGCCTCTGCAGCAGCCTCCCGGACATCCTCATCCGAGTCGGTGAGTGCAGTCCGGACGACAGAAATAAGGACCTTCTCGTGGTCCTCCAGAGCCTCCGGAGACGCGGATGCGATCAGTTCCTTGAGAGCCAGGCAGATACCTTGTCTGGCATCAGTGTCCGTAGAGATCTGAAGACCCTCTTCGAGTGTTGGCAGCAGGCTCGAGAGCACGCCGTCTCCAGCTCTGCGAATAAGCTCTCCCAGAGCGTTGCTGGCAATGACACGGTGCTCCATGTTTGCGCTGCCAAGACGGCGAATGATGAGCTGAGTGAGGGTCGGTACCAGCTCCTTGAGAGTCTTGGGACTGGAAACCAGAGCCTTCCAGACGCTGATGGCAGCGGAGCGGACTGCACCGGCTGTATCATTGCGGCAGATGTACAGCGCAGACAGGACCTTGTTGCGCTTCTCTTCACCGAGAACCTCACGGAGATTCGCGCCGTGCTCGCGGACGGTCTCCTCCTCCATGTCCTCCACATCTTCCTTACCAGTGATACCAGTGAGGTTGAAGAGAAGGTCTCCGACAAGTTCGACTGAGCTGAGACGAATCCTGTAGCTGTCATCGGCCAGACCGCGCTCTAGCTCGGGAAGCAGGAGATCCACAGCCCGAACAGCAAAGTTCTTGACAAGCAGCCTACCAGCACGCAGTGCCGTTTCGCGGATCGACTCAATCTCATCTGCCAAACCAGACAAGATAGGCGGAATGATCTTGCCGAGATAGTTGGCGAAGCTGTTTCCGAAGCACACGGGCAAGAAAATGAACAAAGACATGAAGCCCTCGCGGATGGCTGCCTTGGAGGACTCCACGTTCTGCAGAATTGTGGGCAGTGTCTCTTCGAGCCTCGATGTTCCCAGTCCGGCCAAGACTTCGGACAAGGCTTGCGCCGAACCGAGACGGTCGCCGGCACCTGTGTCGGACTTGAGGGTCTGCATGAGCTGTGGAATGAGATCCGGCAAGGCGTCCTCTCCAAGTTTCTCGACCAGAGAACCCAAGGCTCTCGAAGCAGTGGCCCGAGTTGTTGGTACGGGGTCGACAATAGCCAGCTTGAGGCCTGCGACCAGGACAGGCAAGTGAGCAAGGATATCCTTCTTCTCGGTGAGATGGGCTAAGCTGCCAATAACCTGGGCTGCCTTGCGCTTTGTGTTGGACCTGTCCGCTAGACCACGCTGTAATATGCGGCTGACAAGAGCCAGCGAAGGCGCATCCAAATAATGAACGAATTGGACTTTGATAAGTGAGTCCAAGGCTTCGTCTGTGTATTTGGTAGGGTCGCTCAGGGCCTTGAGGAGGATGTCGACGAGACTCTTGACTTCTGGATTGTTGATGACTTCACCGAATCTCTTCAGACTCTGCTTCGCACCAGAACGAACCTCCTTGTGGCTGTCATTCAGCACCGCGGTGAGTGGTGGAATGATTTCAGGCAAGCTGTTTGCCAGCTGCTCCGGGTCTAGATAGGCCATGGCACCGAGAAGGTCACAAGCACCCTTCTTGCTTCGCCATTGATCTTCCTCGAGACCGTCTAGGAGAGTGGGCAAGATCTTCTTGACACCATAGGAGCTCAATTGAGCGAAGCATGCTTTCGCAGCTGCCAAAGACGCGTCACGAACGTTTGCATTCCCATCGCCAAAGCCAGTAAGCAGCTGTGGCACGATCTGGATGACGTACGGCTCGAATAAGCGGCCCAGAATGGTAGACAACAGCTCGTACGCCAGTAGCGCGGCCTCCCTCTGGTTGACTTCTTTCTTGTTCTCACCTGCACCCTTCAGAGTGCTCAGGATTCGGTAATCCTTCAACGAAGTGATCCCTCGCCCGAGAACCAGACCAGCAAGACCGTAAGCCGCACCACGTTGCTCGGCGTACTTCTTGGATGTGAGGAGAGTCTCAAGGACCTGGTCAAAGTACTTGGATGACTTGTCACCGCAAGTTCGGACAAGCGGCGGTAGACACTCAGCCACAGCGTATTGAACAGTCTCAGACGGCGTATTCAGCGTAGCCAAAAGTCGTTCAATGACAGTAGCGATCTTTTTATCTCCTGGCTGCAGATGACGGGCAAGTGTACCATACATAATGATCACTGCCTCATTCACCCGGTCGCCTGCTTCTGAGCCTCTGTCTGGCACCTCTAACGTCTGCTCAAACGTCTGCATGAGCTTGTCCAAGATCGTCTTTCCGTGGATAGTGATAGCGTTGTTTGCAGCCTCCAACATTTCGCCTCTGACTGTAGCGTTGCGATCTCCAAGCGGGCCCTGCTCGATCAGATAAGAGAAGAAATCATCTAGCTTCGACTTCTCCAGGTAGGGTGCGAGCTCTTTAAAGGCGACTGCGATGCCGTGTCTGGCCTCCCAAGGATCGGCCAAGTCCATTTTCTTGGGCATGCCGAATGCATCTAGCTCCTGCTTCCTGGGCTTGGCCAACTCGCTATACGACGACCGAAGCTGCTCAAGCACTCCCTGCATCGTTGATGGGTGCGCGTGGACCGCCTCAGCTAGCGACCTCGCAGCGGCCCGGCGAAGCTGCCCGTCCTTGCTCTCAACGTATGGAAGAGTTTTGAAAGGGACTTCGGCCGACACTTCATATTCGCTTTCCTGCCAAATTTCTTTTCCGAATCCTACGTTTTCGTCGATGTCATCGTGACAGGCCAGCCAAATCTCCTCTGAGAAACCAAGATCGGTCATATCCACCTCAGCGCTGATGCTCTGGAGGACGGAAGTCCTCACTGATGTTTGCGGGACGATGGCACCACGGCAAAGAACACCAAGCTCGCCGTGGCTGATATTAGGGGCGATGCAACGCACGAGATCCGCAAAACAGTCTTTGGCGATCTTGTAGTGCTGCGCGTATTGCTGCATCGAGAAGATGAGTGCGTCCAACAGTTCCGCTCGTGGCACCGTTACGTCTTCGCAGACGTCTGTGTGGAATTGTATGAACTCGATGGCCAGTACTAGTTGCGCATCACGGTCATCCACTGTCGCACCGAAGCCTCCTTTGCGAATGACAGAGAGGACCAATGGCAGAATGTAGATAAGCGACACGGTGTCGAATGGCCGTTGCTCCCCGGCGAACCGCAAACGATACAGCACGCGGGTGACCAGGTCCTCAAAATTCTCCTGTGTGAGGTTCTCAGGAAGCGTATTGTCCTCATAAGCTCTCAGAGTCGCAACACCAACAAATGGTCGCATGGGGCCCAGCCTGTCTGAGATCCTCTCAGCCAGCGTGATATAGGCTAGTGGCGCAGCATCGCCAGTAATCAGGCCTGCACCAGCATCGAGCGCTTTTAAGAGTGATTCCACGGCTGCACCCATCCATAGAGACGCATCAGTAGGTGGACCAGTAGCCAGAGCCCGAATGACTCCAATGCCTCGCAACAGTTGTGCAGCAGCCACTTGGACCCTCTGTCGAATCTGAGACTCTTTCTTGAGCTGCGCATTGACCTTTGCCTGCTCCTCTGCTGTGAGCTTCTTCTGCACACCTTTCTTGGCTGCTAATTGGGCCCTCAACTCCTCTTCCCACTTCAGAGTATCGTAGTCTTTCTGGTTTTTGTTCGGCACCTCGTTCGCCTTCTTGGCCAAGACATCGACGAATGCCGTCCCTTCAGGCGTGCGAAAAATAGCTGCTTCCATTGGACCGATGTCGTCGAGCTTGGCTACGTCCAGATCTCTCCTTACCAATTCCTCGATACGCGGCGTTATGGTGTCTGGTGCGACGAAAGCAAGTTCAGCGGCAGCATCATACGAGGCTTCCTTCACAGCGAGCTGATTTGTGGTGGTCAGTCAACGATCCCGCCTTAACGCGAACACGCGGAACTTGCTTACCGGCTGGGAGAAGTCGGAGTGTTTGACGATCTCGTCGAGTAAAAACTTCTCGTGTTTCTTCGCCAACTCGCCCGGATCCAATCCGGTCCGCAGGCATATTTCGATCCATGAGATGCGAGGTATGAGACGTGATCTCGTGAAGACAAGCATAGAGCACATTTGCTGCTCAAGCTGATCTTGACTCAGAGCCACTGAAGCTTGCTGGAGATCTGCTGGCACCAAGCAAATTGACCTGAGAGTTGTGTGCAGATTGGCATTGTCAATCTTTGCCAGTACTGGGGCGCTGTCCTTGTCGGCGGTCTCGACAGCCTGAATCCACGACCAAACTCCGCCAACAACAATACCTGCTACCTTGTCTGGAGCAGTTAGATACAAGGTAGAAAGATTGTCCGCGGCTTCCTTCCGAAGTTTGGGGCTAATCGTTGTGGAGCAAATGAGGTAGATAAAGGCATGAGCCCACGCAGAACCGACGTCCGAGGGGTTCCCGGTGGGAAGTGACGCGGCAACAGCTGACAACGCTCTGAGGAGCCACCTTGCATCATCGTTGGAAGAGATTTTAGTATAGACACGAGGGTTTAGAAGGAAGGACGGCTTGGGCTGAAGCTCCAAGCATTGTTTGGAGACAGAAAATTTCTTGGACAAGGCGTTCAACTTCTGGTTGCTCTCGTCCTTCAGTATGAGAGGTGCGACTGCACACACAACGTAGGCCGCTATGATGGTACCATCTTGCGATGCTTTCAGGGAATTTCCGACCACGTCATTGTAGTTGTCCAGGAGGGCAGGCAGAGTTGATTCGGCAAATTTGGTGAAGGCTGAGGTTCTCGAGTCATCCGACTTGAATGATTCCAGGATGTCACCAGCGTTAATGGTCCAGATACGCCGTGAAGACAGCTTCTTATCAGCAAGGCCTTTTGAAAAAGCATCGCTCACAGCTTTGGGAAGCTCTGAATCCTCAGTCAGGAGAGCCTTGACAGCCCTGCTCAGAGCTGACGTCTCGGCATTCAAGGCGGCCTCGTTGCCTTCCTTTCCAATCGGCGTTGGCAAAGCGGCGACAACCTTACCCGCAATCGCTCCGGAGACGGGCAATGAAAGCAACAATTCGCAATGAAGGACTCTGTGGTCAGGCGAGGTGAGCTTTCCTGCCTTTAGCGGTGCAAGAATATCGTCGGCGGCCTTCTCCAGAATACCGGCATCACGACAACGTTCCGCAATCACGCGGAAGGCGTTGACTGCACCCGCGCGGATGACTGCGTTGGACGATTGGAGATTGGACAACAGGGGCTTAAGTAGATGGCCATGGAGTACATTGGACAAATCCCAATCGCTGGGGAGGCTTGAAATCAAGGGTGTGATGAGATCGTTGAGAACGACCTCTGGGGCTCTCAAGAGTCCTTTCTTCAGCGACGCAACTACTTCCGTCTCGAGCTCCTCAGGCGTCACGAAATCAGAAAAGAAGTCGCCCAGGCCGGCAGCGAGATATTTGGGGACTGGAGACTTGGATCCGACGATCTCTCGCGTATAGAAGGTGAAGTAGTCGGACTTGAGCTTTTCCAGGATTGGTTTCGATTCGGGCTGCCGCGAGGACACTCCTGCTATGACGCCGAGCATGATTGCATTCTTGGGTGTTGGCTGCGCAGCTTTGGCGGATAGCGACTGAACAGACTCGGTGATTGTCTTCTCTCGATCATCCGACACGGTGAACAGCGTGCGGTAGCCACGCCGGGTGACCACAAGGGCCGAGTGGGCGACGCCAGCTTTCGACGCAGGAGAGCAGCACTTGTCCAGGGCCTCAGCCGTGGCCAGTGTAATTTCCTTGCCAAACTTTTCCCAGAGCGGCGTGCCAGCCAAATTCTGCACCAGAATGCTGCACCATTCGACGAGCACGAACGCGTTGCTCGGCGCAATGCCCGGCTTGGGGCTTTCTCGTCGGATGGCAGCCACCAGAGGCTCCAAGAGATCGGCGTCCCCTTCCTTGCAAATAGATACGAGGCATTGTTGCACAGCTAGACGCGAAGGCCGGTCGCGGTAGAAGGAGTGTGTCCAAAAGAGGAGTCTGAGGAGCTGCAATTGTGTTTGTTTATCAAGAGCTGCGGAGGGGAGTGTGCGTCAGCTTGGGCTGTCCGGAGCAGGAATGGCGTGGTAGGAAAGGCTGGTTGGTTGGAGAATACCATTTTGAGAGAGTTTGTCGTCGACAGCTCGCAGAGAGGCAATCCTAGACGAGGTCGAGGAGGACGTGAGGGCGGCCTTGGTGGCCTTGAGCTCCAGGGCCGGGGCGGCGCCGTTCACAGCGACTTCAGTCATCTTGTGCGCAGGCTGGTGTTCGCGTGCGCATGGCGCAGTGGCGGAGATTGAGAAAGAGGAGGAAACTTTGGCAGCAGACAGCAGAAAAAGAAACGACTTCTCTTGAAGATTCTAAGAAAGCTCAGTCCATGCGAAAGGGGGGTATCTATCATACGGGTCATCCAACATGAACCTCAAGTCGCGTGTGCCTTGCTCGCTCCGTTGCCAGCTAATAAAGCTCAAGGTTCGGTCCAGTTCGATGTTTCCCTCGCCGAAAGACTCAGCCGCTAAGAACTGAGAACCTTGGTGGGGCAGCTCCAATCCTGCAGGGCCGGGACGTCAGGGCTTTCGGCCGACCCTCTGTGGGCGGGCAGGCGGGGTTCACAATCTTTTTCTGGAGCTGCATCCCAGACACACTCGAACAAGGGCCTATGTCATCCATCCATCCCACCTCCTTCCAACCCAACCATGCATCGTTGACTCAGGCCTCTTTTTTCTTTGCTGGATCTCTTCCGCTCCACCTCCCCCCTCCCTCGCCCTCTGGCTGCCTTCCTGTCTCTTCCGACTTTCCTTACCTCCAGCAGCGCTCCTCTCTTTTCTCAAACACACTATATCTGCTCGCCCGACCCAATCCAGACAAAAAGCGCAACCATGGCTGGGGCGAAGAAGAAGAAGACCAAGCCCGCCGCTAATCCTGCGAGGGGTTACGCCACAACGTCCGTGGTCTCCAAGACCAGAGTCGAGCCTACAGATGACGCTGCCGAAGTCCCAAAGAAAGGCACTGATGCTCCTGGCAAAAAGCTCAGCACTGTCCCACTGCAGCCATCCGCCGAAAACGACAAGTCCTCGGGCACCGCAGAGAAGAAGCCGGAGCTGACTCCAGAGGAGTTCGAGAGGCAGCTGGAAGAGTCAGAACTTCAGATTCTTGTAGACAAATTTGCACAAAAAACCCGACGGGATGCCCAGCGCCAGAAGCAAAGGCTGGAGACCGACCGCCGCCTGCTTCGAGGCCAGGCCGAGTCCGTCAACGCGAAGAAATGGCTGCCCCAGGAGCTCATGGACCACATTCTCGACCTCATACAAGCCGAGGGCCGTTTCTCTGCTTCCAATTCAACATCAGATGGGACAGGTGGTGCAAAAATGCTCTCCGAGGAGGATCTGACTATAAAGTTGTGGGCATTACAACAGACACTGAGAGCCTCGGGGTTCCCTGAGGGCAGGATACAAGATGCGCTCCAGTACGTCCTGTATATCTCGGCAAACATCACCGGCATCAATAAAGATTCTATCTGGGGTTTGGAAGAGGCTATGGACTGGTTCGCAAGAGAATGCACCATCGACGAACTGCCCGAGTACGACATACGCCGCAAACCAGGAGCCACCCCGGCGGACTCTCCATTGCCATCTGGGGCGACAACTCCCCTTCTCCTTGAACCCGAGGCCCTTCAGAAGGCAAAGAAGAAGAAGGGCGGGTCTAGGGCCTCGCGGTCGCCAGGGACGACCTCGCCGAAGCGACAGATCATCACATATGACAGCGATATAGAACCCGACGATCTTGTTCCTGTGTACTTGTCTGCTAAAGAAGCATTATTTGCAATTCAACGGCCGCAAAGAGACAACGGGAAGAAGGGACGGAAGTCCGGTCAGCAGCTTCAGGCACCTTCAGCAGCTTCAGAATCACCCGACGACTTGGAACTTGCGAAGCTGCTCGCCAAAATAGACCGAATAGAGAAGGATCCACTCTTTGACGCAGGTCTAGCCAGGATTCAATGGGAGACGAAGCGAATAGAGCTAGAGAGAGAGTACGCCGAGGCCAGGAGAATCAAAGATGACGCTGAGACGTCAGCAAAAGTAGCCGGGGATCAACAAGTCGAGCAAGACTCCACGCCGTCTCCTGGCGATCACGATGGAAACGAAGACGATGATGACGACGACGAAACCACAAAGGAAGCGAAGAAGATGGCGGCCGAGATGCTTGCTGAAAATGAGGAAGAGGAAGATCAGGCTCTCTCAGATCTTTTCGCCGCCCTGCCTACCAACGAAGTAGATGCTGCGACGGGCAAGACTAGCACCGTCATGAACAACAGCGATGGCTCAAAGGTAACGATTCGTGATTTTGGTAAATGGTCTGGTATGAATCCGATGAGAGTCCTAGAAGAAGCCTGCCGCTCGAGAGACGCATCCTCCAAGCTCTCCTACATCAAAGTCTCAGAAACTGCTTTTGCCCACAGGCACCTTTTGAGCATATCTTGGGCCAAAGCTCAGGAACCACTAGCTGAGCACGATGTCCCCGGCGTCGAAGCTGCCTCCTCGCCAAACAAATTTGTGTTCAAGATGACAGAGATTGCGACACCCGACGAAAAGCAATCAGAAGCATTTATCGCCACTGCTGCCCTCTTCCTTGCCTTCGGTTCATCCGCAAAGGATGAGAAGGTGTCTCTCAAATTGCCGCCTCAGTGGCGTGATCTCTGGAATGAGTACGCCGAGGCCAAGAAATCTCACGCGGATGCGCAGGATCGTGCTGCCATCAAGGTGCTCCGAGACCTGGTCCGTAAGCGACGTGACCAGGAGGAAGAGGATGGTGTCTTGATCCAGGGCGCATTCCGCGGCCGAAACAACGGCCGCAACGGTGGTGATTCTGCCGACGTCCTTGCTGAGAAGCGGATGTCGGCTAGCCCAGAGTACTATCAGAACATATGGCAGAGAAAGAGCAGTACCCCAAGATACCAGAAAATGCTGCAGTCCCGCATGCAGCTCCCAATGTGGAATTTCCGACAGCAGGTTGTGGAAGCAGTCGACCGGGAGCAAGTCGTCATCGTCTGTGGAGAGACAGGATGTGGCAAGAGCACACAAGTACCTTCTTTTCTGCTGGAGCACCAGCTATCCTTGGGCAAGCCCTGCAAGCTTTATTGCACGGAGCCTCGACGGATTTCGGCCATATCTTTAGCTCGTCGCGTCAGCGAAGAACTCGGCGAGAACAAGAATGACATTGGCACGCCGCGGTCTCTGGTAGGGTACTCGATCAGACTCGAAGCCAACACCTCGAAAGAAACACGCCTTGTCTTTGCAACAACTGGAATCGTCATGAGGATGCTCGAAGGTTCGAACGAGCTTCGCGAGATCACACACCTGGTCCTTGATGAGGTCCACGAGCGATCTATTGACAGTGACTTTCTCCTCATCGTCCTGAAGAAGTTGATGGCGAAGCGGAAGGATCTGAAAGTGGTTTTGATGTCCGCCACCGTGGACGCCGAGCGCTTCTCGAAATACTTTGGTGGTGCTACCGTACTGAATGTGCCTGGCCGCACCTTCCCAGTCAAGGTCAATTATCTCGAGGATGCGATTGAGTTGACGGGGCACACTGTGGACAAGCGCGTCAAGGAGAAGCTAGTGGATCTTGACGATGACGAGGCAGAAATCAGCGAGCCAGACAGCTCTACCAAACCGGATCTCATCAAAACGCTGCAGAGCTACTCCACCCGAACTCGCAACACACTTTCGCAGATCGACGAGTACCAGATTGACTTTGAACTCATTGTCCAGCTCATTGGGCGGATTGCGGTCGATCCTTCCTACGCGAACTATAGCAAGGCTATACTTGTCTTCCTTCCCGGAATTGCTGAAATCCGGGCACTCAACGACATGCTCCTGGGTGACAGGTTCTTCCAGCAGAATTGGCTGGTCTATCCCATGCATTCCACCATCGCTTCAGAAGAGCAAGAAGCTGCTTTCCTAATACCGCCACAAGGTTACAGGAAGATTGTGCTTGCGACAAACATCGCGGAGACCGGAATTACGATCCCAGACGTCACATGCGTGATAGATACTGGCAAGCATCGCGAGATGCGGTTCGACGAGCGACGTCAGCTCTCAAAGTTGATCGACACGTTCATCTCCAAAGCGAACGCTAAACAGCGCCGTGGACGAGCAGGACGTGTGCAGGAAGGTCTTTGCTTTCACCTGTTTACCAAATACCGTCACGACAGCATCATGAGCAGTCAGCAGACACCGGAGATGCTGCGATTATCGTTGCAAGACCTCGCGATCCGTGTCAAGATATGCAAGATCGGTGGCATCGAGGAGACCCTTAGCGAAGCACTCGATCCACCCTCTGCAAAAAACATCCGCAGGGCAATCGACGCACTAGTCGATGTCCGTGCCCTGACTTCCGGAGAGGAGTTGACACCTTTAGGCCAGCAGCTCGCAAGACTGCCACTGGATGTGTTCCTGGGCAAGCTGATCCTCATGGGCACTGTCTTCAAGTGCCTTGACATGGCCGTCACGGTGGCAGCAGTCTTGTCCTCCAAGTCACCATTCGTCGCGCCCTTTGGACAGCGTAGTCAGGCGGATACCGTTCGTCTGGCCTTTCGCCGAGGAGACTCGGACCTTCTCACTGTGTACAACGCCTATTCTGCTTGGAAACGAGTGTGCCAGTCCTCTGCATCGACAGGCGGCCAGGAGTTCCAATTCTGCAGAAAGAACTTCCTCAGCCCGCAGAATCTGGCCAACATTGAGGACCTGAAGGGTCAATTACTGGTATCGCTGGTGGACTCGGGCTTCTTGCAACTCACAGAAGAGGAGCGTCGCAACCTGAACCGCATACGCTACTCTTCAGGCTCCGGGGGGCGGCGACGAAACCAGGCTTTCTTTGATCTCCCGCAGCGGGTCAACATCAACAGCAACAATGACATAATATCCCAGTCGGTCATCGCCTGGAGCTTCTACCCGAAGCTGCTGGTCCGAGATGTACCAGGCGGAAAAGGCTTGAGGAATGTGGGTAACAACCAGTCTGTCAGCATGCATCCGACCAGTGTCAACAAGGGACACAACGAGTTGAGGTGGCTCAGCTACTACCACATAATGCAAGGCAGCAGCAAGTAAGTAGCTCTGGGAGTCCATAGCTCTTGAGCATCGAGCTGATTCCTATACGCAGATTCACAAACGCCCATGAGACGACCGCAGTCGAGGCTTTCGCAATCGCCCTCCTGTGCGGTGATATCCGCGCCGATGTAAGCATTCAATGAAAACATTAGGGTGACAGTATGAGGCTAACTTTCTGAAGATGTACTCAGGCGTCCTTGTCCTCGACGGTAACAGGGCTCGCTTTGCCATTCCCGACTGGAAGACGATGCTGGTGATCAAGGTTCTCCGCGCTCGACTGCGCGAGACGTTGACTAGGTCGTTCAAGAATCCAGGCAAGCTACTTACGGCGCAGCACGAGAAATGGATGAATCTGTGGCAGGATATATTCTCGCAGGAACAGCTCTTTGGCGACAAGAGCAGCAGCAGCGGTGCTGCAGGTGGGAGTCGGGGCGCGGCTTAGGAAACCGCTCTGGCATCTAACCGTTGCGAGTTCTCACACCAGGAGCCAGGATTGAGCCGCGGGATGACCAACGTCATTTGGAAGGTGGTCAAATGATGGACAAGCTGTAGTCCACATGAAAAAGTTCAAAAGAAAAGGAACCCGAGCCACGTATAGAAAGACGCTTTTGGGTCCAGCCCACCAACCGATCCACAATTGGTGACATATCAAGGTTAACTAGCGACATGTCAACCAACACAGGTATGTAAGGCGCAGAAGGTAGTGAAGCTGGTGGCTGAAGCAGCAAGAGTTCGGCATTGGAAAATCAAACGGTACTCCCGTCGGGGCTCCGGCCGGGGCGGGGGCCACCCCTCGACTCGGGGCCTTTTTGCGGCCACCCGCTGCGCCTCTTGTCCGTCATCCGGAGAGTCAGCCTGCCCCACGACGTTTCCAATCCGTCGAGACAATAAGCTCATCGAGTGATGACGTCGCAATCATCCTTCATTTTATTTTCTCTCTCACTTTGTCTACTGAGCAAAAGATCAATTACTTCGGCTCAAAAAAAATCTGGCCGTGGTCGTTCAGCCTCAACGAACGCAAGAGGAAGTGCTTCTCTTCCAGCTGTCATGGTGCATCGCTCCGACGACGTACTTGACTAGTTGAATGGTGGACTTGGTTAACTTAGATCCACTTCAATGCTCCTCATGTGGGAGAGCTGCAAGTCTCTGTTCCTGGAAATTTTTACTTCGAAGGGCCCGTTCCCTCGAGAGGCATCCGCGACCGGCCGCAGCGACCGGCCGCAACCGGGCCAAGGCCAACTTTACCTGACAGTTCACCCGTTCTGTATCATCGGGGCGGCCGTCTCAACCGCGGCCGTCCGGCCTGTCACATCTCTTTCGCGTGGCGTTTGCGGCCACAGTTGAAGCACCCTCGTGACCCGAGGCCTCTGCGGCTTGGGTGTACTGCATACGCGCATTGTGCGGCTCAAGGCAGTTATGACGCTTCCGCCTTCTGAGACAATATCCGAGCAAAAGCCCGTTTCGGCCCTCACTGTCACGGGTCCCTTACTGACGAGGATGTCTAGAAGGCTTTTGTGGCGTACCGACTGGCTCTTGGTATGAAAGAGTTTATACTTAAGCTGACGGCTATTAACATTCCACGATCAAGTTCCTTCCATCTCAACTCAACAGTCTCATTCTTCTCAATCGCTACTATTTTTCAATATACAGGCCGGTCCTCTTATCCACAACAACTATCCACAGCCTAATCTTCGCGCACCATGTACTTCAGCACAGCCATCGTTCTCGCCCTAGCCGGCGCCGCATGCGCCGCTCCATCAACAGAGAACAAGCCCCGCCAGCAGCAGCAGGGCCAGTTCGACGCCTCGGACCCGGACTTCCTCTCCCTGATCCCCGAGTTTGGCGTCGAGCAGGGCGTCAACCCGACAGGGACGGGCGACTGCGACGGGTTCAACGCGGCGCAGAACAAGGTGGTGCCCATCAACTGCGAGAAGTGCCCGCCGCCGCGGGACGCCTATGTCCAGCAGCTCGCCAAGGACCTGAACGCGGGCAACTCGTTCGGCTCGCCCATCACCTTCAACACGGACCCGGCCACCGCCGACGACCCGCAGGCCAACAAAGACCGCGCCACCGCGTGCCTCACGTCGCTGCAGAGCTTCTACGGCTCCAAGGGCGTCGGCTGCCCCGCCGTCGCCGCGCCCAACATGGCCAAGCAGCAGCAAACCGGCGTCAGGGACGACCAGCAGTTCGTTCCCCAGGCCGGTGGGGCCGGCGGTGCCAGCGGCGGTGCCAGCTCCGCGGGCTCGGCGAACGCTGCCCAGGCGAGCGGGGCTGCCAGGAAGAGGAAGGCACTGTAGATGAACTTCCTGGGCACCTTATGTGACGGTTTCTTTTCTTCCCTTCTTTTAATAGTAGAAGATTGTGAGTGGAATGGGGAATGGGGGTGGGCATCAGGTCACGCCTGTGAAATAATACAGCACATGCGAGGAGTTTGGCGATGGATGGAATACACGATAGTACATTAAGCATCACTTGCTAGCACAGTCCCACGATATCGCAGTTGTTTAAAAGACGACCAGGCTACAATTGTGAAATACGACATAGACTGTACTGCCTCATGAATCTGATGGTCCGCTGCGGTCGCAAGCTGACTGCACATGCGTCTTAACTCTACCCTTTCCTTCTGCCTCCCGCTCTAGTGATCTAGTCGGAATGCCCAAAGATGACATATTCACATTTCAAGAGGGGTCTGCCCTGCCCTCACCGCATTCCATAGCCTGCCAGCTAACTGCTCAATCTTTTCATCAAACTCAAGGTCTGCCCGCAGCCACATCCGTCACCCTGCAGCTTTGCTAATCTGCAAAAAGGACTACTTCCGACCACCCAAAATCTTCTCTCATTTGACTCTAGTCCAGGCCTTTAGACTGGACAGCCTCCTAGTAATGACTGGTGTTGGAATGACCTAGTAACAGGGGCTCTTCTAATAGGCGAATCTCGTATAGGATACCCTATTATAGTGGAATCTCTAATGGCACAGCTTTTAGTAGGATAACCTGCTATGAGATAATCTGCTATGGGGTAATGTTTTATGTAGGGCTTCCAGTGGGAGAAGTTGTGACTCTGTCCCAAAGCGTTACCTGTCTGGGCTATCTGGCTAAGTGGGCTGTTCCGCATGAAACTCAAGATGCCAACATATGAGCTTACTCGGCTTCATCAGCCTGTTCGAGGTCCCGTCGAGGTCTTGACAAAATCTTAAATAGAGCATTCGCTTGGTTTAGACTGGCTACTAGGACGTGCGCGTGGTGATTAACAACTATTCATGGCTTTAGCATGAGGCTCGGGACCTGCATTACGTGCTCAGGTAGAAAGCTGCAAGGCAAGTTCTCGAGATCCAGCCAACTTTTATGAAATCGGAGATTCGCACTGGCAAAAACGGAGGGTACACCGGTACATTACCACACTCCGTAGTAGGCGTAGGTATTAGGCGTAGGCAATAGGCTTAGGTACCTAGGTAATAGGTACGGGTAGTAGGTGTAGGTGTAGGTAGTAGGTAGTAGATAGTAGATGTAGGTAAGTGTGAGGTGCTATGGGAGTGGGAGTAGGTGTTGAACGTAGTTACATGGATTTCTACCTTAGGTCTGTTTGTACTTGCAATGTACCGGTGTACCCTCGGGTTTTACAGGTGCGAATCTCCGATTTCACTTTTATTTGCATCAACTGCTCCCCTCCATGGATGCGCAAGTCCCTCACCGTTGCTTTTATCCACGAAAGACAAGTGCAGGCGGTAGAGGCTATCGAGGGTTTAACCCCTCGGTAAGTCAGTCAGGGATGACCTCTGATGTTTTAAGCGGTTCCACTGGCTTCAGCTTTAGCTGTGCAACATACCATCACTCACGTCATCCCCATACGGTCCGAATTTGACCACCAGACACTTCTATTCAACATGCTCGTGTAGAGCGCGCACAACGCTTCGCTTCAATCTGCGACTCCAGCACGCCATGTCCAAACACGCGCTCACGACGTTCTGCTACTCCGCGGAGCAGCACCGCTTCGCCCAAAAAACAACCAAGAGAGCCTTGGGCAACCGCGAGGTCCTTGTGAAGACGACACACTCCGGTCTGTGCTACACCGACGTCCACGCAAAGGAGAAAGGCTGTGGGCTGGGTCATGAGGGCGTCGGCTTCGTCCAAGAGCTCGGACCCGGCGTGACAAACCTCGAGGTCGGCGACCGAGTAGGCTGGGGGTGGCTGCACAGCTCCTGCGGTCACTGCCCAACCTGCCTATCTGGTTATCGACAGTACTGCCCCGAGGCGCGCGGTTTCGCCTTCTCCGATTTGGATCAAGGTGCCTTCGGGGACTACAGGATCATTGATGCCGAGTTTGCGTATCGGATTCCGGAAGCTATCACCTCGGTGGACGCTGGGCCCTTTATGTGCGCTGGTGCATCAGTGTATGAGGCTTTGGATGCTGCATCCACCAAGCCCAGTGACAGGGTCGGCGTGGTCGGCGTTGGGGGGCTGGGACACACGGCTCTACTCTTCGCTCGTGCGATGGGCTGTGGAGTGACAGCATTGTTTGCGTCCAACCGGCAACCGCCGTCGCAAAAGGTCAAGGATGCTTTCGCACTTGGTGCTGATGAGGTGCGATGTATCTCAGAAGGACACGAGACGACATTTCAATCAGACGGGGCAGCAGCGGATGGTGGGACTCCTGTAACGGCGAAGCCAATCGACGTACTGCTCGTCACCTCGAATGGTCTTCCGGACTGGAACAAGGTCCTGCCATTGTTGAACCGAATGGCTCGGATCGTCCTCATGTCTATTCAAATGAAGCCTTTGAGTATCCCATACATGCCTTTCATCTTGCCAGGGCACCGGATCATCTCCTCGACCGAAGCATCAAGAAGGAACCACGACGAAATGCTGTTGTTCGCGGCTCGCAACCAAATCAAACCCTGGGTGGAGGTTTTCCCAATGAATGAGAAGGGCCTGGAACAAGCGTTCGACCGCCTTGAGACCGGCCAGATGAGGTACCGCGGAGTACTTGAGTGGTGACACGACATTAAGCAACCGGCTATCGGCAAGAATCACCAAAACCAATGAGGACTGCCGATAATACCACCACTCGTATGCGTCGACTATCTCAACGCGCTAGCTAGTTCGCGGCTCACTGAAGTCGAGAATACTGTCGCCTCACACTGAGGCATCTCGCCTAAGTCTCTAGTTGGGAGGCCGGCGACCCGCGATGCTGGAACCGGCTATCGGCGGACAAGATAGCGGCGGAGGATTGAGGTTGGCATTTCTGGGCTTCCGAACCGTCTTGGGTATGTAGATTGCTTGTACAGTACAATGCAGTCGCGGGACCGCAATCATGAGGTGACAGCCAAGCAACTCCGCAGCTGATAACGAGCCACACCAGGGGCCAAGAAGCTGGGCGCAATCAACAAGCAATTCCTATGTCCTCGGTCCCTCCTCAGAAAACTGTGCAGAAAAGCCAATGTCGAAAGCAAAAACCCACATCCGGACCTTGGGAAGACATACAATCTCGAAGCGAAGGAACACAGGATCTTACGAGCCAATGTTTAGCTACCAAGCACTAGACAAGTCTTCTCTCCTAAGAAGAATCCCCTTTTCCAGCCACATCCCGTATCATGTGCCAGGAAGAAGCTCTGTTGGACCACTAGCAATCACACTCAAGACTTTTGAATGCTTGTCACCTTCCGAGATAATGCAAGGTGCCAAGTGAGGATCACCTTCCAACCCAAAACCGTCACACCTCTGTGCCTTATAGGCTGGACTACATCTTGGCTCTCCCTGACCGACATCAACCGCATGGAGCCGGGGAACCCAGAGCGAACTATCTTGCTGAAACGTTGCCTCACAGCTATAAAATGCAACTGCAGCCCCACACTCTCATCAGAATATGCACCTGGCTTGGTGCTTGTCCTCTCTTCAGCCGCAACAACGACTGAGTCCACTTGTGGCGAATAAGACCATAGTCGGATACAACGAGTACCAGGGCAAGCATGGCCGACATCGAGAGCACCGCCGACGGCGGCGCCCAGATCCGCGCGGCAGCGACAAAGGACATCGTCGAGAAGCAGGAGGCTCTCGTGCAAGTCCCGAGCGCGGAGAAGCCAGACGCCAGCGACTTCCCCACCGCCGAAGAGCTCAACACCCTGCGCCGCGTCGCAGATAAGATTCCCTGGAGCGTCCTGACCATCGCGTTCGTGGAGTTGTGTGAGCGCTTCTCGTACTACGGAACAACGGCTGTCTTCACCAACTTCATCCAGTGGCCTCTGCCGGAAGGCTCTGCCACCGGCGCAAACTATGGCACAGGCCAGGCTGGCGCAATGGGCTTTGGGCAGCGAGCTTCCACGGGCTTAACTTTATTCAACGCTTTCTGGCAGTATACTATGCCTCTTTTCGGCGCATACGTTGCAGACTCTTACCTTGGACGATACCGCACAATCTTCTGGGCGCTGCTCGTTGGAATCATTGGGCATGTGGTCCTGATCATATCTGCCCTACCCCCAGTCATCAAGAACCCTCCAGGTGCGATGGCTGCTTTTATCCTCGGCATCATTACTATGGGAGTGGGCACGGGTGGTTTCAAGCCAAACGTCAACCCCCTCATCGTTGAGCAGCTCCCCGCCGAGCATATGAGAGTTGTCACGCTGAGCTCGGGTGAGCGCGTCATCATCGACCCGGCCGTCACAGCCTCGCGGGTTTATCACTAGTAAGCAACACCCGAAACCTGCAATTGCCTGCCCACCATTCAGTCTTGTATAACTCTTTTAGGAGGGTCTCCGTAAAGGGAGTCCGAAGGGACCAATTAAGCCAGTCTTGTGTCTACTTCGCTGTTTGGAAGCGGACGGCTAACTAATGACGCTACAGCTTTTACATGTTCATCAATATCGGAGCCCTGGTGGGCCAGATTGGTATGGTATACTGTGAATACTATGTAGGCTTCTACATGTCATTCTTACTCCCAACGATCATGTTATGCTTCTGCCCCCTGGTCATGCTGTGGGGAAGGAAGCGATATCGACGAGTTCCCCCACAGGGATCGGTGCTCGGGAAAGCCTTCAAGGTGTTCGTGTACGCGAACAAGGGCCGATGGTCACTGAACCCGAGGAAGACCTACCGCAATCTCCACGACGGCACATTCTGGTCCAAGGTCAAGCCCTCCAACATCGCGCCCGGCGACCGACCGAAGTGGATGACGTTCGACGATGCTTGGGTCGACGAGGTCCGCCGCGGCTTCAACGCGTGCGCCGTGTTCCTGTGGTATCCTCTATTTTGGATCTGCTATAACCAGATTAACAACAACCTCATCTCCCAAGCAGCGACGATGAGGCTCGGCGGAGTCCCCAATGACGTCCTGACGAATCTCAACCCGTTCTCGCTTATCATCATGATCCCACTCCTCGACCTCTTCGGATACCCCCTCCTGCGGAAGCTCAAGATAAAAGTGTCGCCCATCAAGAAGATCACCGTTGGCTACTTTGCCGGCGCATGCGCGATGATATGGGCAGCCGTCGTCCAGGCGTACATCTACCGCCGAAGCGACTGTGGCAACTATGCCGGACAAAACCTACCGGGGACCGAGGACCGTTGCCCGAACGTCGACATCAGCGTCTGGGCGCAGTCTGGGTCATACGTGCTTATTGCGTTTTCCGAGATCATGGCTTCCATCACGAGTCTGGAGTATGCGCACTCCAAGGCCCCGGCAAACATGCGTAGCATGGTGCAGTCAGTGGCGCTGTTCATGAATGCTGTGTCTTCGGCCATTGGGTTCGCCCTGGTCTCTCTTGCTGAGGTTCGTATTTATGCTCTTGCTCATATGGTTATTATATAGTTCAGATGCCGATGCTGACTGCTCCTCACAGGATCCCCTCCTGGTCTGGAACTATACCACTGTTGCTATCCTGGCTGCTATCGGCGGCTCGCTCTTTTACATTCAGTTCCGCAAGCTGGATCAGGAGGAAGACCAGCTCAATATGCTGCCGCAAGGCAAACTCAACGCCGAGGACGTAGGTGATCAAGTGGCTTTGCGGTCGGAAACAGCGGGTGATAAGGAGACATCTTGAGATCCGTGTTTGGGTTTCTAAAGACTCATAATTGTACTTGCCTTCACCGAGTTGCAAGGAGATACATGTACTGTCCTGGAAATGTGACTGCGATGGTCAGGCACTGGTTAATCAGCTCAATTACTTCTACCCTTGCTCAAACTCAAGTGTAATTAATCCGAAAATGCTTTGTATTCCTTAGCCCGCCCCAGCCTGCCACATGAACCATTTGATTTGGAATCGGAGATTTGCACCTGTAAAAACGGAGGGTGCACCGGTAAATCCTCTACGCCATAGTAGGCGTAGGCAGTAGGCGTAGGTAGTAAGTATAAGTAGTGGGTATAGGTAGTGGGTGTGGGTAGTTGGTGTAGGTAGTAGTGGGTATAGGTAAGTTTGAATTGTTATAAGGGTGGTTGTTATGGGAGTGGGTGTTATGGGAGTGGGTGTTATGGGAGTGGGTACTATGGGAGCTCCTATCCTCACTCTTCCCAGCCTCTCTCTTACCTCCTACCTCCTCCTTTTCTTCCTCTTCCCTTATCCCTTCTCCATTCTCCCTTAGTGCTATGGGAGTGAGTGAGATGGGAGTGGGTTTTCTACCTTGGGTTCGTTTTTATTTGCAATGTACCGGTGTACCCTCCGTTTTTACAGGTGCGAATCTCCGATTTCTTTGATTTTGCTCGGGTATGGTGAGAGGGGTGAGTAATCATAGCAAGCAATTTCCCTCGACATATGCAAGATACGTGAATGCAGCTCAGGCCCTGTTCGTCTCGACTACTAGATAGAACTGCAGTTGACGAGTACGCAATTACGCTCAAACAGAAAGAGCATGACAGGTTAGAACACTGGGGAGACTGAAGCGTGACATTTCATTGATCATCGAGTTAGAATACTCTTTCTCTGCAACTTTCTGATACAAATATCGCGAGCCTCGCGCAGTATGGACTCTGCTCCGCCATTAAAAATGGCTGCCAATTTTGTTTTCGGCGAATAATATATAGAACGCAGCGACTAGCCGTGCAGCACTTTCGGGCTCTCGGACTTCTTTGTTCGGCCTGGCAGCGAGCCGCTACCGACCAGGCCCCACTCGTGGACGCCGGAAAGTGGAGGGTGAGGTCGGAGCTGGGCCGTCATGAACACCGGAGTGCGGTCAATTCACTCTTAAAACTTGCAGAAACCTCTCGAAAGAGGACTATTGACACCATTGACAAACATATACATCAAGATTTTGCAACATTACTACCATGCTGTCTCTAATCTCGCCGTACGTCCTGGGAGCCGTCGCCTTGGTGCTCTGGCTCTTCCGGCTGGTGCTCACAGCCGTGAAGTCTCCTATCCGCTCCATCCCGGGCCCGTGGTACTCCAGGTTCACGCAGGCTGTTCTCAAGTATCATACTATTCGGGGCCGGAGGATGTACTACGTGGACGACCTGCACAGGAAGTATGGCCCTGTCGTCCGAATCGCCCCGGATGAAGCTGCGGTGTCCGGCGTCCAATCCACCCAGATGATACACAAGGTGGGCTCGGGGTTTAACAAATCGTCTTTCTACGATGCCATCACCGCACAGCGTCGGGATTCTGAGCCCGGTATTTTCTCCATGCGCGGCGGGAAGCCGCACGCTGCGCGGAGGAGGCTGTTTGCGAGGCCCTTCAGCCAGAACTCGTTGCAAGCGAACTGGGAGTCTCTTATCCAGAGCAAGGTGCGGATGGCAGTAAACAAGATCCGGGAAGAGGCTGGAGCCGAGGGCGAGGCGGATGTCTTGAAGTGGTGGACGTTGATGGCGACTGATGTTATTGCACATCTGTCTTTTGGCGAGAGCTTCCGCATGTTGGAACTGGGCCGGGTAAGTTTGCAGAAATTATCCAATTTGTTCAATCCGTGAGTCCTGAGGGCTGACACATTTACTAGCAAACACCGTTTATCGACGCGGTGCAGGCAGCTTTAATGCTAGGGGTCATCACCAGCGAAGCCCCGTTCCTGCGCTGGATCGGACCGCACATCCCCTTGAAGAGTGTCCAGAAGCTCTTCAGCGGAGAAGACCTCATCTTTGAACACGGCTCCGTAGCCGTGCAAAACATGCGGACAGATAGTGCCAATTCAGTGCAGAACCTCTTTGGACAGATGCTTGCCCAGGCTGACAGCCAAGAGAAAACCGATCTCACGGATGCTACCGTAAGTGACCTTAGAAGATTGCCATAAGGGGCAAGACGGATTCCCTTCCATGCACAAGGCGCAGTCTGTACACATGTGTAAACAAGGTTGTTGACCAAATCACAGGTCCGGAACGAAGCCACCAACTTCATCGTCGCCGGCTCCGACACCACCGCCGTAACGCTGACATACCTAGTCTGGGCTGTCCTCAAGAGGCCACAGCTCCGGGCTGCCCTTGAGGAGGAGGTGGCAGCACTCAGCCCGGAACTGCTCCCAGATGAGCTGCAACAGGCCTCTCTCATGAACAGCATCATCGACGAGGCCCTCCGTCTCTACGGCGCCGCCCCCGGTCCGCTTCCCCGTGCGGTCCCCGAGGGTGGCGCCACACTGGGCGACCACTTCATCCCCGCCGGCACGACGGTTACGACGCATGCGTATACTCTGCACCGAGACCCGGATATTTTCCCGGACCCGCTTGAGTAAGTCTAAAAGCATCCATGGGCTCCCTGACTACGGCCTGAGACGCTTACACTGTGACTCATAACACAGATTCGACGGCTGGAGGTTCGTCAAGCAGCCCATGAGCCCGGTCCAGAAGGCCGCGTTCATGCCATTCGGAGGGGGCACCCGGATCTGTATAGGTTTGCACCTGGCCTATATGGAGCTCCGGCTGGCGACTGCTTTGTTCTTCAGGGAGTGCAAGGGAGCGAGGCTGAGCGCGAAGACGACGGAGGACGTTATGGCGATGGCTGAGACCTTCCTCATTGCACCCAAAGGTCACTTCTGTAAAATTGTGCTGAGCTAGTTGCTTCGTCTGATAGGCCCGGCTGTGGACTCAGCTCACCAACTCACTTTTGAATGTTGGATCGCACAGCACAAACAGAAGATTGGCAACGGTACTATTGGTTTTACATCATAGTGCCATTCGAAGACTAGGAGCATATTTCAACTACTAATGCAGTATGTGATTTATCCCAGCCAAGGCGAATTTGTGGCCTGAACCTACCATCCTCAGATAACAGCATTCACGAATCTGACTCGTGGACTTGACACTCATTCGAGAATCATGAAATCATTATGGTACTCTATTCACAGTGGGACATAATTCTGGCTTTGCAAGCTACGATAAAAATGGACACACATCCCATTGAATATTGTGAGGGTTTAGTTATGCTAGATTTCAAAGACATTGACATCTGTGAGGGTGCAGATCAAGCGACTGCCTCGTGCTTAAACCCACCCTCAACTCCCGGTCAACGTGGAGAGCGTCGCGCCGCACATCGTCCAACCCATAGCGAGCATATACGAATACCAAAGCCAGCCGTGCTGAGTTCTACGTGTCCCAAAGATAGCCTGCGTGTGCGCTAGTCTGGTGACACTGCGCGGCCGACACAACAGACGCGCGGGAATGGTTCACGGGAGGATACATATCTTGCACGTAGCACACGGCAAATCAACTGCAGAGGGACTATGCTATTGTCTTCATCGGTAAGCCAGAGGTAAGACCGCAGCGCCGCGGCCTGATGAGTTGCCTCTATCGACCCGACCAGAGCTGCATGTCTACGTGGTGGTGGGCTGGGGCCCGATACTCTCCGAGTTCTCTCTGACCTCTGAGGGCAGTACACTCTTCTTTGGTATTTCCAGAAGTTGCCATGCATTTCCTTCTCTGAGTAGGCGGTTTTAAAGTTCGGCGCGGATGCCGACGCTTCTAGCCTCAGCCTGCATGCGTTACGCCGAGCTACTTTCCCAGCAGGTGAATCATGAATGCAATGTTGTTGCGTCACCCGTACCGCAGGTGACACTGAGAATCTGCACCTAAAAGGATGAGCGAGAGGGCGTCCTATCGAATAGGCATATTTGACAGTCTTGGCGCCAACACAAGCTTTCGGTAGCTTGAGTCTGACGATCACCTGAGCCTCAAATGCAACAACTATACCAAAAGCCTATCTGACACTATGTGATATGCTCTCGGGCCCAGTCCATGTCAAAAGAAACAAGAAAGAGTCTTGATGAGTCAAGCTGTTCACGAACCGGCCACAGTCCGCGAGAATTTGCGCTTGAAGAGAGTCGTACGATGTATGTGCGTACTTCATAAATAAGAGGAAGGGTGTTATTCCCCGAGCACAAGGTTCACCGGCCGGCGGCAGACCAGGTTTTGAGGCGCCCGATTGACTTTGACTTTGCCGCGTTGATTGGGTCCACGTTGGTCAAAACGCGGAGAAGTGAAATGTCGACTTGGGACGACAGCTTACCCAGAGGGAACGATTGGTGCGCAATGTAAACTGAAGGTCGGCATCCGCTCGGCGAGAAGAATGGAAGTGATGCTCGGGGAGCGTGCTGGCCTGATGCTACACCAGGTCATATCGCCGGCAGGACACTCTTGTTGGACGTGACAGACGGTGTAAGGTGAAGGACAAGCATGCATCCGATTTCGGTCTCGAGAGAAACAACACGAGTCTCCCGAGGTACATAGGTAACCGGTCATTTACATGTGAGGGCACACGGCGCAACGTCTGGTTTCCGCCGACTTGGACGTTGCTCAACAGGAAACGCGGGCACTCGACCGCGAGACCATGCGCGACCAGCACCGAAAGTTGCCTAGATTAACCCTAACGCCGGACTTGGAAACAGACTAGATTGTGACACAAAAATGCTTGAGCGGGCTGGCGGGACGGCATATCGGCATGCGCTGATCATGTGTGCGAGCTGGGTTGGCACATAATGCTGCAACCGGGCGATGCCTTGCTGACTCCGACGCCGTTGCTCTGGCCAAACACAAAAACAAAAACCCGGGTTAGAGTTGCAGTTGATGGCCGGCGGTCGGCACCAGAAGCTTAAGATCACCCGGGATGACCTTGCTATACGGCTTAAGATCGACGACACCGGATGGACCCTGAAAGAGGCAACTCCTTGCCAAGCTAGCAACCTTTAAAGACGCCCCCTTATTGTCAGGGGGCCAAGCGACAGATGCTTCTGCCCACACCAGGCGATAGTGAGCACCCTGCTGAGATGGGCCTGCTGAACTCATGTCGGGACAGCTGTAGCTCGCCATAGTTACGAATACGGCCAAGTTGGGTCGGCTGGCGAGCGCGGAGTGACGGGCAGGAGTCTCGCACAATCGTGTTTCTTATCAAAGCGCGAATGGCAGGCGCCGTTTCAGGACGCAGTTACGAGGGCCCGAAGGCCAGACGGGGCTTCTCGGAAACAACTTGCAGCGTCGAAAAGCGTTCTAAGGCTGCTTGCCTTGACAGTACTTCCGTTCTATCGAGTCGGAGGTTTGGGACGAGACACAAACGGATGCCCAGGCGGCAGTTCTAGGCGTTTGGCGTGGTGAAACGTGAAACACCAAGCTTTCGTCAGCTTGGAAGTTCTTATCGGACGAGATTGCTGTCAGATCCGAGGGGCAAGTGCATCCAGAACTTGTTCTGGCACGCGTGAGTTTGAAGCGGGAGCGAGGCACGAGGCGATGGTTCAAACCTTGAAAGCTTCAGGTCGCACAATAGGTGCGTCACTAACGGCCATTTGGAAGACGGGGTTCTCGAGGCTGCGATGGCCCGTCAGCCCGTCAGTCCGTCAGCCCGTAAGCCCCGTCCCGTCGGGCAGCTGCTGCTCGTTTGGTGTCAATCCTGTCTCCCACCGAGGTTCGCGCGGATTAGGAAAGAGGAAGCACAGGTGTGGTACTGGATGTTGATCTGAGTCGCCGGTGCAACGCTGGCCTGGACATGTTGGAAAAAGGCGATGGATATGATTTGGTGGTCAAGGCCGCTAGGCAGATTGCAGTGAGAGGTTCTTGCCCGGCTAAGTTGACGTGCTGAGCCGCCAGGGCGCATCTGGCAGCCGCGATTGGACGGCGACTGGACGCATGGCTCTCCACCTGAGGCAGTGGACGGGCTGCCTCTTGGGCCCCTGAATGTGAAATCCATTGGTGCTGCAGGGGTAAGAGATATCAACCTTGACGATAACGCTGGGCTCTTTATGCGCGGGAAACTTGTCCGCCTTAGTTCTGTAGACCAGCACACTGCGAAGAGTCATAGAATAGATTGGTACATGCACGTACATGCACATGCAGCAGGACGGCTGCCGGCACACACCAAGCCAACTAGCAACAAATAAACATGCGCAGGCACGATCGCACGCCCACACATGGCGATGAGGGACAAATTGCTCCGACGGCCATGATGGGTGCATGATGGAACCCTGATTTCTCTGAGCTGGACATGGACAAGTGGCCGTGTCCACACTTGAGAAGGTGGTGACTAACTTGGCCAGCGGGGAATGAAGATGCGTCCCCGTGTGCCCAGGCGTGTGGTTCTGGCGAACGCTCCAGGCCACGATCGTCGCGGGAACGAGTCAAAAATAGGGACCGTGTCTCCATCTCGCCTGGCAGACAGGGCAGACAGGGCAGACACAGAGACAGCGTTCATGATTCTTGACGTGCTGGGTCGGAGAATTAGTCGAGGCAAGTGGGCCTCGCCGGTGCTACCAAGTATAATCCCGCTCGTCTCAGCAACCCTTGGGGCGGCGGGCAGTGCAGAGAGCAAACCTGTATATCTACTACTGCATGGTGCCCCGATCCATGTGTACATTGCAGCTGCCCTTGCTCGCCTTGGTCGAGAGTGTTATGCGCTTGAATTTGGGAGATTGCACTCCTGAGGCTCAGTCAGCCCAACATCGGGAGTGGCTTCCCGCTTGTTGCTCCTGGCCTTCGGGATGCGAGGAAGGAGCCGTTTCACTTGTCCCGAAGAGGGAAGAGCACCTCGGCAGGTTGGTACACCACGCACCCAACGCCAGGCCCCAAGCCTGGGCTAGCGCAGGTACCAGCTGCAAAGCGGGCGGAAGCTGTCCAGTGCCCGCCCACATTCGAGTTCTCACCTGTCCCGGACGCCAGGCCCGCCTCTTATTACCCACACCTGTCCAGGCCTGTGTGGGTCCCAAGGTTACCAACCAACTGCCAACCTGCCAACCTGCCAACCCGGCTTGAGAATGCGGCGGCGACTGGCAAGAGGGTGGGGGCCAGCTACATTACTGTAATCCATTCACACTGCCACCCAAGTCAGATTTGGCAGGCGTACACATATGTCCCGGTCAGATAGGTATCTAGACTGGCTTACTGACTGGGCAGGAGGCAACGACCCGGAAGATTTTCAAGGTTGGGAGCGACGGCGTGCACCGCCAATGTGACATACCAGGTTGAGCTTCGCAGCTTTGCAGGAGCAACAAGGTTGGGGCGCCGGGCCTTGCTTCCTTGCCCCGTCAATCAAGATCTGATCTGCCAAAACCGTGCACATATCGCAATATGAGTTCCATTCCAACCAAGCGATCCTCTCTGACCATCACAAGCCCCAGCCAGACAGCATGCAAGCTGTGTGCAAGGTGAGCTTGGCTCGCTTGGATCGCCTCCGTCCCAACTTTATTAGATGCCAGCCAACCTCGCCGACCTGCACTGCACCTCACGGACGCTCGCGGCTGCACATGCTGCAGGCGGCACGCCGAGAGCACCTTTTGCGCGCCGAGCGTCAGGAGCCGAGAATGCTGGCAGGGATCTGCTCTCGACGTCTTCCCTACCCGGCACCAAGGGTCACTCTCAATCCATGTATGGCCGGTTCGTCCCTTTCTTGCGCGTTTCCTCTACAGTCTTATGCGCGCCACCAAAAGCAAGCAACCAAGTTCACGGGACTCCCGCCTGCTTGGTCCCCGGGTCCTAGCTCTCTCCTTTTTCATTCGGGGCTGAGTGATTACGGACAGGAAGAAGGAAAAGGAGAGGCGGATGGGCGGGTTGGGCAAGGTGGCAGCAGCACCCTGCCTCGTGAGGGCATCGACAAAGAGCTCAGAAAAACAACACAGACAAACTGCGCGGTTGGACTCTCCACGCCCACTGCCGTCCTCGCCCGCCCCGCTTTGTTGATGTCTGCTCCATAGCTGCTCTATTCCGAGTTCTCGACTCAACCGCCCTTGTCTCGGCGCCCACGCACAGCCTCGGGATTGGGTCGTTCAACAGCGTGTCGTTTCATCTCCATCGGCCTTGACACCCACTCTCAATTTCCCAATCAAGAGCTGCCACAACCTCCCCTGTCACCACCCGCTACGTATCTACACTACAATGTCGCCACGGCAGACTAAGTCCCTTATTTCTCCTTCTCTTGTCCGGAACCACTCTTTTTCAGATCGGAAATGTCCCACCACCACTGCCCACACGCGCCGGGATCAGGGATGCCCTTCATTCCCACCTTCGCGTGGCATGTGTACCGGCATGGGCTAGCTACAGGGTGGGTCCCCATTCCCGTGTCGACAACTTGCCCACCACCCTCCCCCCGGGCGCTTCCCCTATCTACCCTTCCCTGTATCCAGAATAAAAACTCATGTTGACCCAGTTGCGGTCCCTTCTTTTGCTCCCAGCCTGTTATTATTGATACCTTCGTTTTCCCTGCTTCGCCTGCTGAGCAACGGCACCTTTCTTCACAGCTTACCTCTCCACATTCTTTTCTATCTCACACCGTTGCCCTGGTCGAATCAGATCGCCCAACTCTTTGCCACTCTTTCCTTCTCACAGAGCTACGGGGACATATATATATAAACATACATATACACAGTCATATATATATATACACACCTTCCAAGCTTTCTGTTGGCCCACACGTAGCAAGCCTACTACACTGGCCTTCACCAATATACGAAACATCTCTTTATCCAACTGGCTCAGCTCCGCCAAGATCTGTAGATCCACAGTCCAGATCAATATCCAAAGAGGCAATCGTCCAACATGCGTGTCCAAGCAGCAACCTTCGCGGCCGCGGTGCTTCCCGCGCTTGTCGCCGCAGTCGAGGCCCCTACACTAAACGGTCTGAACCTCATCTGGTCCGACTCCTTCGCTGGAAAGGCCGGTGACGCTGTGGACACATCCAAGTGGGATATTGCTCAAGGTGGGTTGAACTTCCTCCGTCGCTTAGTCTAAATTAGGACAGCCTGCTCGATTCTTTTACTCAGATACTTGGTACTGACATGACATATAGCTATCGACACCAACCAGGAGCTCCAAAGTTACACTGAGGCAAGCTCTAACTTGCAAATTTCCGGCGGCGGCACAGTGCAGTTTGTGCCCGTGAAGTCTTCCTCAGGACACTGGACGTCAGGCCGCATCGAGTCCAAGGCAACATGGACACCGCAGCCCGGGAAGATCATGCAAGTCGAGGCGTCTGCCCGAATGGGCGACGCAGCAACAGCCCAAGCTCAGGGGATGTGGCCAGCGATATGGATGATGGGAGACAGCATCCACCACGGAACGGGCTGGCCAGCCTGCGGCGAGATCGACATCTTCGAGTCGGTGAACAAGGCCGGGACAGTCTATGGCACCTTGCACTGCACTGCTTCAGCATGCCGACCCAATGGAGCCGAAGGCCTCCAGGGAAGCACAGCCACAGACAATGAGTGGCACTCATACGCTGTCAAGATTGACAGGACAAGCAATGACTGGACCACCGAGTCGATCGCATTCATGAAGGACGGCGTGTCATACTTTACCGTCACCGGCGCATCTATCGGCGACGAGGCTGTTTGGGGTACGCTGGCTCACTCACCACTATACCTGATAATGAATGTGGCAGTGGGAGGTACATGGCCAGGTAACCCCAACGCAGACACTCTGGCTGGGTATGGCAACATGCTCGAGGTCGAGTACGCTGCAGTCTACTCCAGCTAGGAACTCGCCGACTCTTCACCTGACGAAAATAGCGGCGCTCACACTCCCGCTCCCACCGAGACACCATCCAGCCCTTCCGATTCCAGTCTTCCAATTTCACTAGCTCCAACACCATCATCTACTTCTCTATCGCCATCTCCTGCTGGCACAACAAGCTTGAGCCTGTCAGCCTCACCAATGAGCACCAACGTCGCTACTCCGTCGAGTGAGGGGTCAACGCCTGCAACGGCGACTCCCACAGTTACTGTGCTCCCGCTGCCCAATGGCAATAGCGGGAACTTCACCATGAATCCTCCCAATGGGCATAACAACTCGAACCCGGAAATTCCTGGTGTCAACGGCCTTGGCCCAGTTTCGGCTGGCACAAGGTCTATTCAACCAGCGTTTGGATTCGGTCCCATTTTGAGATGGATGAGAGGGAGGAACGCCGCCTCCGCGCTGCTTCCTTCCTTGGCAAACCACAAATGTCTGGGTCTCCAAGACAGACACAAGTTCGACACACAGTCTTTACCACCTGATCGGGCGTATGGTGACACAATTTCACTTTGGGAAACATTAGACAAAACATGGAGGGCGACTTGGGACAACAGTCTTGGATTTGAGCACGCACAAATGACGTCTATGTCATTCTTCTCTGACACATTTTTTGAGCTGTTCTCTACAGTCCTCCTGCTAGCACTGCCCGCGTTGCCGTACCTTCTCGTGCGACAAATTTTATGAGCGACGACCAACTGAATTTGGATATACCTCTCTTGCTACTACCCAGATAGATATCATTTCTATTGTATATACATTTAGTGATTATTGAGCAACTAGATACCATTCACATTGTTGCCTTCTACTTGATTTTCTCTCTTGACGCGACGTGATGTTCATGTGGAGTACACAGAATTTCGGACAGCTTTAAGGGTCTCCGGCATGCGAGAAATCAAACAGCATGACTGGGTCTCAGATAATAAGTGGTTCAACTTTGAGGGCCTGTATCGGACGCTCTTGACCACCTCGAAGGAACCTCCCTACGCAATTCTAACAATGAAAACCCAGCTGACGGATTTGAGTGTCGAGTCAGTTGGTGAACAAGCGTGAGTGTACAAGGTTGCGGGAGTCGGAGAAATTATTCCTTCTCATGCTAGGATACCTAGGCACGTGCTGAGTAATGTGCAGGATGGGGAGGGAATTGACGAAAGCGGTGTTGCCCTTCCCCAAACCCTCGCAGCCTTGTAAGTCATGACGAGGCTGACACCCCCAGCCAATCAATTTTGTGGCACTGATTCCAGCCCCAACGAGGGCCCAGCCACCAGGACATGTTTCTTCTGCTTGACGCTAAACACATATTAAAGGAGGCAGCGCTTCAGTTGCAGTTGGGGCAATGGATGTGGCTGCAGCTTATAGTTTGAGCTGGACGCCACGCAGTATGCATAGTTAGTGGCTGCACTTTGGCGGCCAGATTGCGTTTGGGCGAGCGATGTTCCTGCACAGGAGGTGATATTTGCATGGATATGCCACTTCTGCCTGGATGGCTTGCAACAAAAGTCTGTCTGGTCGGTGCGAATGTACACGGTGACGACCGCGACTTCACGCCACTACGGCCAATTCCGACGTTGCAAAAGCCAACCAAGCCTCGGCATGTGATTGTTCTCTTTCAGCACATGTCTCAATTGAGCAAAGAAGAAGAAAAGCCATTTGAAGTTGAATGAGGGAATTGGATCAGGGGACTCCAAGGATCTCAGGCAAGCCCACGCCAATTACTCGCAGCCTATGATGCGTTGCCCAGTCCGTCTCAGGGGCAGCAGGGCCCTAAGCACGGGGTTAAAGCCTCCAGCAGTCCGACGGCGTTATTTACATCTTATCCCGCCCTTTTCCCGGGCAGTGCAGGCTGGTCGACAAGGTGACCTCTAGAAGTTAGACCTTGCATTTCAAGGGAGTTATTTGCTGCAAGCACCTGTGATGCCTTTCGCATCAAGCAATTCACGCGAAGCCGTCCAGACACAGACCCAAAAAGGTGTCCTTTCTAAATAAGCGTCGATCGTCCTGTGTCGGGGCTCTCGTGATTACCTGGAATCCTGCCTAAGCAAGTAAGTTGGTAGTCATTAAGTCCTACCAGTGGCCTCTCAGCCGTGCTGGACGCAAGGCAACTCGCAAAGGTGGGCTCATGCTGCCCAGGGATTTGCGAGGTTGAGTAGAGCCAAGCAAGGACCTGAAGTTCGAAATCGAATCGTCTAAAAGTAACGCAGAAGGGATGTGTGTGGCCATGTTGTGCTCCTGTAGCGTTCAACCAAGATCATCATGTGCCTATAACAGGCAAGCCAGCCTGATCCATCACCTCCCCCAGCTGGACAAGCGTCCTCTCGTAGACCCTCGCCACGTCCATGTACAGCTCATCATCAGGGTCTTCCCAATTGGGGTCTACGAACCCACTGCTCTCCGCGGCACTGTAGTTGCCGTCCGTGTCTGTCTCAGCCTCAGTGATCTCCTTCTCGGTATCGTCTTCTGTCTCGCTCTCGTCACTGCCGCCGTTCTGGTCGGGCTGTTTGCTCATGACGTCCACTATGACCACGCGCGTCTGCTCCACGATGCTCTTGCAGCGGACCATATCGGTTTTCGTGATGACCCCGCGGATGCCGTTCTCAAATCCCGGGAGCGTCTCCTTGGTATCGACGTCTTGGCCGGCCAAGAGGCTGGCGAAGCAATAGTCGAGCTTGCTCGTGATCGTGAGAAGAGGTTCGGGCTGCGGCGGGAATTTTGTGACCCATTCTGTGAACTCGTTCGCGATGTTCAGGAGATAGGGTATTTGGAGCGCGGCTGTAGCATGACCGTAGTTAGCCATATACGACGCGCGCTTTGAGGAAGCAGATGGTCTTACGCGTGCCCGACAGCCATATTATGTCCAACAGCGCCTCGACGTCCTTGCAAAGCTCCCCGACGGTCTTGTATCCGACGATGTCGTCGCCCGGCTTGGCGACGACGGACTTCTTGACAAAGCGCCTTTGTAAGTGCATGAGCTGGTTGTCTACATAGGCACGAATCGTCTGCTCCTTGGCCGAGCCTGAGCGCAAAGGGTGGGACCTGGGGTGTGGCAGGCCGGATGAAGGGCGCGTCGAGGATCCGCTGGGCGCAGGCGAGGGCAGAGGGTTCTGTTTGAGAAAGCCTCCCGGGCCAGGTGAGTTGGACGTGTCAGCCATTCTCGATTCTGATCGACAGGGTTCTATGTCGTATCTCGGGTCTCCATTGCATTTTCTGGGCTGGATGTTGTAAGAGTCGTTCGTCGCGATCGCAATGCAATGCGACCCCAAGAGCTGGTTGGGGGATGACGTTTGTGGAGCCCGGCCCACCCAAGCTCCTCGAGCCGCAGGCGGGCGGGAGACTTCCCGCAGCTCCTTAGCGCCCAAAAATTCCACTTGTGTACTGACGTCGGCTCCCCATCGACTTTTCGCGACCACTCTCCTCCCTACTGCTCGCATCTTCGTCGCAACACACACAGCCCCACGTCGAGTCACAGCCAAGATGCCCCCCAAGAAGGTCTACGTCCAGCCCGCAAGCGCCCGCCGCCAGCCAAAGGGCTTTTTCGCGTCCACCTACGACTCCCTGACGTCGCCCGAGAACTCCTCCATGGTCAAGGCTATCGCTTCGTTTGGTGTAAGTCTGGTGTCCTCCCATGGTGCCATCACAAGCTTGTGTCCCGAAGAAAAGACTGACTCGCTTCTCAGGTCGGCGTCACCTTCCTCGCAAGCTCGTGGGGCGAGTTCCTGCTTCCTCCGTAAGCTACAACAATCCCAGAGGCTGTCATGCATGCGGGCTTCCGAACAACAAAGGCAGCAATAGGTCCTTAGGCGCTAACATGGTGCTCAACTTCCAGACAATAACTCATCTGTCCAACGACTTTGGGCCTTGCGCGAATTGATGCAGGGAAGGGATGGATACCTGGACATCACCACACCCAGGATGTACAACAAGAAGGACTTTTACGACTGACTGTACACTACGAACGAGGCCGCCGCGAGCGGATCGATGATTGGGAAATATCAGGCTTCAGCCAAATGCCCGCTGATGGATGGCTGCTTCTGGTTGTGGGCCTCGATGAAAATTACCTCTACGAATCTCCAATACCGTGAAACACCAAGCTTCTCGCCTCTTTTCACTGCGTGATGCAACACGTGCCGACATGACACAGGCCCGGTCACTCGTTGTAGGAGACTCGGGTAAAATTCGCCTCGTCCCGTAACGCCGATGATGACTCGGAAGCTCTGGAATGCGCTCCGCTCGTCTACAGATAGACGAGGAGATGCAGGAAGGCCCAGCCTGCTGTTCAACGAAGTGATCAGATTTTCCCGGGCGCATATCGTTAGGCCCCAGACCAGGCGTGAGCAGAGAAAAATTGACCGACTGTGGAGGTCCGGACAACCAAATGATACACAATAGCTTCGCATCATTGATCATTAGGGTGATGATCTGTATCCTTGACTAGTCTTGGTATCCCAGACCTACATTACTCCACTCCGATTCGCCTTTCCCCCAGAACGCCCAGACTTTGCCTGCCCTCCGCACATTACCACTCACTGCCATTACGAGATGCTGTCCGGGATCACATGGCTCATCAGGTCATGATTGTCCGTGTAGTCGATCACCACGTCCACGACGCAGACACCCTCGTAAGCCAGTGCCTCCTTCATGACCGCGTCGAGTTCGGCGGAGCTCGTTGCTCTCAGTCCCTTCGCACCGAAAGCTTCAGCGTACTTGACAAAGTCCACGCCGCCCAGGTCAACGCCCTGTGATATTGTCAATGCCTTGGTCGGAAGATCTCCTCGTGGAAAATAACTAGGGACAGCGCCGGGACAAGGGCTTACCGCGCTACGGCCATATTTCTCGACCTCTTGGAACTCCACCATGTTGTACTTCCCGTCATTCCAGACAAAATGCGTTATGTTGCATCCCTGCTGCACGGCTGTCGCCAGCTCTTGCGAGCTGTACATGAAGCCGCCGTCGCCTGAGACACTGACTACCTTCTGCGACGGGCCATGGACGAGGGAGGCTCCGATGGCCCACGGCAGGGCAACGCCCAAAGTCTGCTGTGCATTGGAGACCAGGAACGTCTTGGGGTTGTACGAGTAGAAGAATCGGCTCAGCCAGATGTAATGCGAGCCCACGTCTGAGATGACCGTCGTCTGCGGGGAGATCATGCCCTGGAGCAGGCGGATGAAGTGGAGTGGATGTACGGGGCCGGTGGTGTCGAGACTGGCCAGAGCTTTGCCGCTGTTCTCCCACTCGTGGAAGGTCTCGTATATGGACTTGCCAATGTCTGTTTCCTGTGGGCGGGCTACCTTGTTGAGGCTGTCCGTCAGTGCGATTAGATTGTCTGGCATTGACCCGATGAGTTCCAGCTTGGGGCTATATGAGAGGCTCATGGCTGCCTGATTAGTGTCCATATGTATGATGGGAAGTCTACCCGAGCTGTTCCACCCATCAGCATCGTACTCGGCCTGGTCGTAGCCAATAGTGATGACCAGATCGGAATGAGACATCATCTTGTCTCCTGGCTGGTTGCGGAAGAGACCGACACGGCCGTAAAAGAGGTGGACCAGCTCCTGAGAGATAGCTCCTGCGGCCTGGAAGGTCTCGACGACCGGGATTGGGTGCTTGCGCAGGAACCCGTGGACAGCTGCTATCACCTTGGGGTCCGCAGCCCGCATCCCGAGGAAGAGGACAGGGAATTTGGCCACCTCGATGAGCTTGACGGCTTCGGAGAGGGACTTTTGGGATGACGGCCCATAATCCGGCGGGTCATAAGCGTGAGAAGGCGCAGCCGGGATTGACGACATGTGGCCCGCCGTCATAACGTCGATGGGCAAGCTCACGACCGTCGCCCCCTGCGGGCTCGCCGAGGCAACCCGGAACGCATCGAGCATGATCTCCGACACCTGGTCCTCCACGACCGCTTGGGTGACCTTCTTGGTGACTGGCCGGAGCAGGGCGACGGCCTGCAGGCTCTGGTGGGTGCGCTTAGCAGCCTGAACCCGCTTGACGCTGCCCACGATGGCGACGACAGGCGCTCCCTCGTCATTGGCCGTCACCAGGCCGGTCACTAGGTTGCTCGTCCCGGGGCCTGAGGTGGCGATGCATACTCCTGGCTTGCCTGTGATCTTGCCAATGGCGCCGGCGATGAATGCTGCATTCTGCTCGTGGCGGCAGACGATGAGCTTTATCTCGGGCTGGTCGACGAGTGCGTTGAACACGGAGTCCTGGGATTTGGTCAGACGAGGGTACCCAAAAAGAAGGGAAAACAAGAGGCTGCCAAGTAGAGCGGGGCACTTTAGGAATGTCAAGCAACTCACAATCTTTGCTCCGGGAACACCGAAAACATACTTGACGCCGGCGTTTATGAGTGACTGGATCACAACGTCCACTGTTTCCGTGCCTGAGGCCATTGTGATCAAGAGACTGGACCTCTGGGGAAGCTCACAACTCAACTGCCTGCAAACGAATCACAGCTCGCAATTGCCTGCTGGAGTGACTCCTCCGTCCTGTAAAATTATAAATTTCGGATGCTGGGGCTGATTCTAATAGCAGCTAACAAGCCATTATTAGTACTTAGCGTCATGATGTTGGCAGGACCTGACTAAGTTCCCGCTTCAGGCCCGCCCTACCCGCCAACCGACGTCACCCTGATAGCCCCCCGAGTCCATCCGCCGACGGTGTATAACTGCAGTGCCCGCTTGCACCTCAGCTGCTGTGCCGACACCCAGACACTCAAGTTGCGCCATTTTCCACGCACGTTTCCGCAGACAGTGCCCAGGAGTTGTCCCACGAGAGAAGAGGTTGCGAGAGGCTAGGGTTGCACCTTCCCTTCCGGAGCTAGGGCTGCAGCAGAGCTCTTCGGTGGAGGCTGCTGTGAGGACGCACAGGCCAGGCTCTATTTCAACGACGCCGCCAGGGGACCGACTCGACGTCACGAACTCTTGGGAAAGCAGCCACCACAGCCAGGCCCGTCAAGATGGCGCCCAACGAGCTCTTCCAGTACTCGGTGGTAAATGCTCTGATGGACGGCGTGGCCAACAAGGGCCTGCTGATCTCGACCCTCCTCCAGCATGGCGACCACGGCATCGGAACGTTTCGGCACATGGTCGGCGAACTCATCATCGTTGATGGTGTCGCTTACCAGATGAAGTCGGACGGTACTGTAAACTCGGTGGACACGAGCCTGGACTCCTCAGTCGTCGCGCCCTTCGCCATGGCCACTCACTTCGAGCCGGCCCACACGGCCACAGCCGTCCTGGCGGACAAGGCCGACCTCTTTGGCTTCCTTTCATTCCTCTTGCCCGAGGCCCACAACCTCTATCTCGCCGTCCGCATCACCGGTGTCTTCAAGAGCATCACCGTGCGCACCGTGGGCGGCCAGTCGAAGCCCCACGAGGGCCTGGCCGAGGTGGGCAAGCACCAGACCTCTCACACGTTCGAGGAGCTTATGGAGGGGGTCATCATAGGCTTCCGCTCGCCGGACTACATGCAGGGCGTGAGCGTTGCGGGCGACCACCTGCACTTCCTCAGCAAGGACAGGACGAAAGGGGGACATTTGCTAGCGCTGGCTTCGGAGGGCGAGGTTAATGTTGAGGTGGCTCCGATCTCCAAGTTCCACCTGGAGCTGCCTGTGCACGATGAGGAGTTCAATGAGGCCGGGCTGACGGGAGATTCGGCTGGCATCGCTGCCGTGGAAGGCTGAGGGCAAGGCCCTGTGAGTGGGACTATCTACGGCGGCTACCCATCTATTCTGGCCGAGTTGGGTCTACTGTCAGGAACGAGGTCGCTTTAGTCACAGAAACCAATGATTATGCCCCTTTCCAGCGGGACAGAGGAAAACATATCACACTTTCTCGCGTCACATCGCACTTGTGGTCTTTTCTCTCCCCGGAAACAGTCGACTTGATTACTTGGGGGCTTCCCCCCCCCCCCGGGGACCCGGCACAACAACAAACTAAAGAAAACTTAGGACGATGGGCCGTTCTTGTAGACCAGGCCCTTGGCCTTGGTCTCACAGGCCGCTTCGGTCCTGTTCAAAGCCTAGCATAGCCGCGTCAGTATGTGCGTGTGTATAAGAAGGGGTGATTAAAGCCTAAATAAGTACATACCGCGCCGATGGTGACGAAGCTCTCGCCGCGTCTGCGGCGAGCCTTGAGCTCGTCCACCTCTGCCTGGGTCCAGCGCTGGAAAGCAAACACTAAGTCAGCTCATGTCCGCTATTGTAAGGGGCAGTCCAGACGGCATAGAGACTTACGCGGCGGCGGGCGGCAGGCTGGGCGGCGGCGGGGGCGGCAGCAGCAGGAGCGGGCGCGGGCACGGGGGCGGCAGCCATAAGGAGAGGAGGAGGAGGAGGAGGAGGAGGAGGAGGAGCAGCAGCAGCAGCAGGAGGAGAAAGAAGACGGGGGTCTATCGCCCCGTTGGGCACGGCTGTGGCGGGGCCGGCCCCGGCGACCGCGAGGCCGTCGTCGTTGTTGTTGTTGTTGTTGGTGCTGCTGCTGGTGGTGGTGTTGGCAGCGGCGGTGGCGGCGGCGGCAGAGGCCCTGGTGGCATACCAGCTATATAGTTCATGTCAGTTTATTCTTACCCTCTTACGCTGAGATACTCTCCGCAAGGAACAAAAGCTCTGGAGGAATCTGGAAGGGCTGACTTACGCGGCCTGGGAGTACCCAGGCGGCGGCGGGTAAACACAGCCGCGCTCCTGAAAGGCGAAATTCGCGTTAGCTGTCTTGTTCCTTCTCTCGGAGTATATGGAAGTGCTTTGACTTACGTGCTCAAACTCCTCTTTGGAGAATTGGCTGGCCATCTTGTAATTTCGATGGTCGTTGTTCAAGGAGGAAGGCAGGGCGAAGTTCGACTTTTTCGAATTCTGGGTTTTAAGCCGAGTTTGTCTTCGGGGTTCCGCACCGGGGTTGCGTTCAGGCCAGCTGCTTGCAGCGGCCTACCTACCCTCGACGATTATATCACTAGCTCACGTCCCTGTCGGTGGGGTCAAGAGACAATGGACTGGTTTGTCACGACCCAGGCGGCTCACTCGTGCTGGGGACAACAGAGCTCGTGAAGAGAAAAGGCATCCTGGATCCCCTTAGAGGGCAGTGAGGACTGGTGATGCGACCTATTCCCCATCTCCCTACAGCAACAGCTCGCAGAGACTTCATATTCCCTACTCTATATTTCAGAAGGTACCTGTCGTTGTCACTACATGTGCCTCTGATTTTGTTAACTCAGGCAGCTACTTCGCGAGCATCAAGGTGGACGATAAGGCTCTGGGCTGTTGTTTACTATTTGAGCCACAAAGGCACAGGTCCATGCACATACAGAGGCAAGACTGTTCTCCAAATAGCTGAGAAATTTGCCGTCGTGAGTGGTCCAAATGAGACTCAGGGTTATGGGCCTTGGTATCTCGGACGTGACAGTTCAGACGAAACATTTCCTTGAACCATTGTACGTGCACAGAGGGAAGAGCCTTGAGTGGTAGCCGCATGTTTGGTCAAGGCTCTGAGTGAGCTGGCGAGCCGCTTCGTTGACAGCCTACCTATGTGTGCATGTAGACTTGATGGACACTCACTCCTTGCCAAGAGCTGAGCTCAAGTGAGCTTCACATCCCCTTAGAGGATGCTGAAATATGTTCATCATCTGCATAGCAGGCATGCGGAACATAACTTGGGTGCTGGGCAAGCCGCTGTCGAGCACCTGATTGCCAAGCATGGCTTCAATGCTTGTTTGTGGACCATTGGACTTCACTCTGTCGTGGGTTGCAAACAAATCAGCAAATTTGCATTCAAGCTTAACCATGGCATCTGAAATTCTTCTAAACTACACTGCATTGTCAGGACTTGGCCTTCTCACTCTGTCTGGTGAGGAACAGAGTACCTAGTTATGAACGCTATTGATTGCGAGATTCCTACAATATATACTCTAGAATTTACATCAGACGACAGGGTGACGTCTGGACTCGATTGAGATTGTGACGAAAGGGAAATAAATCCAAGCTACAACTGTTCGTTCCTTATTTTTTTTCTTTGCAATTCTTGCAAAAGCTGTTTGGGCCTAGGCTATTGTTGCATAGTACAATGCCAGGCTCGCACACGTGGAAAACTGTTCCACTGTGCAAATGATATCAAACCAAGCGAGCTACAAGGAAACAGAATTAATAGGCGGCATGAGCTATGCTGGTGTTGCCCCCGCAAATGGAAAGAGCGAATGAATGTCATGGAAGAGGGTGACATCCAGCCGCAAGGCGACACACACTATGGCGATTACACCCTAGCCGGAGACGCGGTGACCAACGATGACGAGGACGGAGAGGCGATATGATTCAGATTGAACGACACCACATCCTGGAGAAAGAACCAGTTGTCCTGGTGGAGTGAACATTACTGACTATGGTACGATGGACGGACTTTTACCCTTGCGCATGACGCACGTCATGAAGTATCAGTGGATGGCAGTTTGTTGATGGCGTTCGACCGATTGGTGTACATCTCGTGCCAGTGGAGTGGAAGACTACCTGCATAGGTAGGTTGAATGTAATTGCCAGTCAGTGCAAGAAAAAAACAGGCTGTACGAGAAGAGATGGGAACTCGTTGCAGTCAAGCGGAATTCCTAGCCAGAGTGTGGCGCATGGCCTTGCGGAAAAGGAAACGATTTCTTATCTCATATACAGGTGGCTGTGTTGAAATTACTGCACCTAAGCGATCGACAATGAGATATCCAAGTGTTGGCTTCAAGGATTTGGTCGGAAGGAGATGCGTAGGTGAAGAAGGGTCACTGATTAAGACCAGAATCATGACTGAGGACCTGGTGCATATGTTTCACATTCAAAGACAAGGTTGTATGGATTAGAGTTTGGTGACCACTTGTTCGTTCCTATATAGCATCGTTTCCCAGGCAGTTTCCGTATGCTGGCAAATAGTCTTCGTACTATGAACTCACGGCCACCAATTGGGCCTCTCGGGGTTCAGAGCGTATGTACCATCCAAGATCGCCAATCAGGCTCTGATGAATACAGATCTCATCTCCCAAATAAAATGTAATGCTCACGCCACCCACCATTATACTTTCTACCGTGGCAGTGGATAACATCCTTGGCAGTGCACCCAGGTAGCATTCTCCGTGAAGGCCTTCACTGCCCTGAGATGCGCGTTTGGGCTGACCGCCCCCTTGCAAAATTGCCACGGCATATAAGCCAGCTGAATCGATAGACCAACAGTAGGTATAACAGCCCCACATTTCTTGGTACGAACACGACAAACCTACCCATAGTTATGTGTTGGCGATAGCGAGGTGATCTACATCAGCTTGTGCCGGCGCGGCATACGCCAGTTGCTTGGGTATAGGTGCAAGGTTATGGAGAACAAAGTTTCGCTTGCAACCTCCGGCAAGCTTAGATGGCTCGGTGACCTTATCCGTCGGTTGAAGGGGAGATGGATCATCACATAGAGATGATCGACAAAGAGTGAGAGGGATGGGACTCTTAAACTCGGATGATCAATAACAACTGACTAGATCGACACTCAAACTAGTCTCATTAACCAGTGCAATTTCAACTACGCTGAGGCTGAAGTCTTGACGGAGTGCCTAAGTACTAATTCGGAACGTGCACGGAACGCACCCAAATCCCGCAGAATACCCGAAAACCTTGTTTTGGCGGGAAGCTTTTTTTTTACAAAGCGTGACCTGTCCTACTCGCTCCTCATATCTTGAAAGGGGGTGCCATCACAGTCCGTCGACTCTCGTTGAGCGTTAATCCAGGGAAGCCCAATCGCTCGCGGCAGCATCTCGGTTGGGATATGACCGGGACTAAGCTCCGACGTCGTTCCCCCTCCGAGCACCGCGGACCATGGCCGCCATGAGCATGACGGCCACCGCGGCAACAACCAGCAGAAGCTCAGAGGCTGCGACTCGTACAAGCGCCGTCAGACCTCCACTCGGTGTCACCCCAAACTTCGACGACCCCCCTGACGCCGGACATGATATCGCACTCATTGTGACCATCATCAGCTCTGTCTTGATCTTCGGCATGTTTCTGGTACGAGGATATGTCAAGGTTGTCATTCTCCGACAGGTCACGACAGAAGACGGTAGGTTTTGCAATCACCCAGCGGGCATAGAGCGATTGAGCGATCAGCAACGGCTGATCAGACCTTTGCCAGTGACTTTTTTGATCGCAATCGTGTGTACAGCTCCGACGTCATGTACAGCCAAAATGGATAAGATATATTGACTGGGTCTCGCAGCTATTTATGTCAGCATTTATTGTAGTGACACATATCAGTGAGTGAGGCCCATCGCGACGCAAGTGTTTCTCATGTTATGTCGCATCTGACAGGGAGATCAACACACAAGTGCTGGCTAAAGGAGCCGGGCACCATGCCTGGGATCTTACCCAAGAGCAGTACCAAGTCCTCATGAAGGTTTGTGGGACCCATAGCGTCTTCGTCACATGGGTTATCATGCAAAGCAGAATCTCAGCTGACTTCATGCCGCCCACAATAGTGGCTCTATATCACTAGTGTGCTCTATTGCCCAGCTGCTTATTTCATCAAGGCGACTCTCTTACTCCTGACAGCAAGGGTGTTCGCCGTCTATGAGCGAGTGGCGAAAGCGATCAAATGGTTTGTCGTGATACTTGCGATTGCATATATCCCAATCCAGTTCATCAAAATGTTTGTGTGTATTCCTGTCGAGTCATTCTGGGATCACAGCATCAAGCCGACGAGGTGCATCAGCCAGGCGAAAGCGTTCATTTTCGACCTCTCTCTCGCCATACTGACTGATGCCATTATCCTCATCATTCCCATCATATTGACGTGGCGCCTCACCATGCCCCTGGCTGAAAGGCTCAAGATCGCAGCGATACTTGGCGCGGGAGGCGTCGCACTGGGGGTTACCACTTTTAGGATGTACCTTCTGTCTGCGTACCTTGTGACGGTGGACATCACTTCGAGGTTTGTGTACTTGGACCTCACAGTGTGAGTACTCTGGTAGCTCAGCCACAGGCCATGGGCATGCATCTCGACTGACGCGCGCAGGATCACGGAGCTCACTATAGGCTTCATATGCGCCTCAGTGCCATCCTGCAACGTCCTGCTGGGACATGTAAAGTCAATCTGCAGGCGGCGGGGAGAGGCGCAGCCTGTACCGGTGCAAGAGGTACGCCACTGGAGAAGCAGCAAGCACTGGTGGGACAACTGGGTTACCATGGAGAGGTGGACTACACTTCACTGGTCGAACGGATTACGTAGTGGGCAGTAAGTTGGGCGAACCGCGTCCCAGAGAGGCGTGCCACTTTATCCCAAACCTTGGCAAATCACTAACACGTTGGCACAATAGTACAAGCAATATCTACCAGGATGGAACGCATAGGTGAAGAGTTGCCGATTAGGATACCGAAAGCAAAAGACATTTACTAGAACACGATCGGTGGCAGCGAGAGCCGGCTTTCAACGGAACCGGTACATTTTTCTTGCGAGCTGCTCACGGAGGGACCGCCAGCACCAGGGCCAGAAAGGGGGCATGTGCCACCCCAGCCACGCATACCGCGCTCATCCTAATTTTCTGAGGCCACGCTGGGGCTTCTATGCGGCCCATACCCTCGTATGCGTGTCTTGTCCGGCAATGGATTCTCCCTGCGAAGGACTCTTGTTGTTATCCCGGGCTGTGGTTATGCCATCGATATCGGCAGGCTGTTCCGGCCAGGGAGTTGTGGCAGTGGGCAGTGGCGTGAGTGGCAGGAGTGGGTGAGTGCCCTCTTGTGAGGTTACATGGGGACTACTATATTTGAGATCTGATATACCGGACTGTCAGATCCCGTCTATTGTGGGCCTCAACGTAACCGAATGCCTTTGGATAGGGGCCAGCATATTGACAAACAAGCAGGCTTAAGTGGACGGCAGTGTCTGTGCTCCGCATAATTCGATCCCCTCCCAATCAAATCCGTCATGTTCTGTGACTGCACTGCCAGTCGACTCGGCCTGCACGGCGTGTCTGCGTGTGCAGCGCCTGCATGTCCAAATACAGCTCTGTCGTGGAGACGAACAAACCGGCTGTTGCCCCTTTTCGGACTTGCTAGTCATTGGCAGGAGAATTCCTCCGGGCTCGAAACATAGGCGGAGCTTCACTAGTAGCTGGGCGGCAGGGCGGCTGAGTCGGCGGGTAGACTATTCTGATCGCACGGGATGCGACGCAAAAGCAAGCCTAGAGGCGTCAAGTGCCGTCGGTCTCGATTCCGGTATGCTGTCGATGCGTAGGCTCAAGCTCGCCTGGTTTTGGTTGGTGAGGGAACAAACAATGGTACTGTAGTCTATCTGAGGGAGGCTCAACCGCGTGGCTGCATACACTTAGACTCGGAGCCATCGCAAGAAGCAAGTCCTTGATTCGGCTGGCAGCGATGTGGTGTCCGTTTCGGGCCTTGGCAGGTCATGATTAAACAACTGTCCCCCACCAGCGTATTCTCCACAGATCGTCAATGCACGGGTCAATCCTGTGGATCTGGAGCCGCATTTGTGGAAACAATTTCACCGTTCTGGGCGCAATTGGCAAAACTGGCCGCCCTCTCCTGAGCCCCTGACGGCGGCGATCTTCACCTAGGCCCAGTATAACGTTGAGCCGCAGCTGTTCCTTGGAGTTCCTTCACACGAACCCACCGTTTCACCACTCAGCCCGGCCGCATGTTTATTGCCAAGCAAACACTTATGGCCCGCTTTCAATATCAACCTGGGCGTGACGCGGAGACACGGCGCCAGTGCGCTCGAGGAGACCGTGATGGTTGCGGGGCATCAGAGGACACGGGAGATGGCTATATAACTCCCCAGAGTCGAATGTTGATCGATGTTTCGTTTCCGGTTTGCAATTCAGACTCGATCACCGCCTTGCATCCATTCTTTTGCTCAGCTTCACTCACTCACTGCATTGATTGCATTACACTTCGTTCACCCGCAAGTCGGTTAAATTGAATCCTTGAATCCCACCAAAGCCCAGCTTCTTCAACTCCGCACAAACTCTACAACACCATCAAGATGCACTCCCACGTCGCTGCTACCGTCCTCGCCGTTGCCACCGGCATCTCCATGGTCCAGGCCCACGGCTACGTCGACTCCTGGAACATTGGCGGCACTGAGTACAAGGGCTTCGACCAGCAGTACCAGACCGACGCCTCGCAGCTGGACGACTTCATTGCCTGGTCCACCACCGCGTCTGACAACGGCTTCGTCGCCCCCAGCGCCTACGCTGACGCCGACATCATCTGCCACAAGGGCGCCAAGAACGGTGTGCTCAACAACGCCACCGTCGCTGCTGGCGAGACTGTCACGGCCACCTGGAACACCTGGCCCGAGTCTCACCACGGCCCCGTCATTGACTACCTCGCCCCCGCGGATGACCCTACCACCGTCGACAAGACCTCGCTCAAGTGGATGAAGATCCAGGAGGTTGGCCTCGTCTCCGGCTCGTCCCCAGGAACCTGGGGCAGCGACCAGATCCTCAGCAACAACCTGGCCCACGAGATCAAGATCCCGGCCAACCTGAAGCCCGGCAACTACGTCCTGCGCCACGAGATCATCGCCCTCCACTCGGCTGGAAACGCCGACGGCGCCCAGAACTACCCCCAGTGCGTCAACCTCAAGGTCACCGGCTCCGGCTCTGAGCAGCCCGAGGGAACCCTGGGCACCGCCCTGTACAAGTCCGACGACGAGGGCATCAACTTCAACCTCTACACCACCTTCGACTCCTACCCCATCCCCGGCCCCAAGCTGGCCTTCTCCAGCGCCTCCAAGCGTGAGGAGCCTGCCCGCAAGCACGTCCGTGACTTCAAGAGCTTCGTCCAGGACGTCAACAACTTCTTCAGCGGCAAGTCCGACAAGGCCGAGGAGAAGTCTGAGGAGACCAAGAACTAAGATGGTGCCTGCGGGTTGGCGTTTGTGAGTCTAGCCTCGTGCTAGGCTCGGAGTTTGGTGCTTGTGATTCTTGTACACATTTATATCCTCAAGAAAACCTCTTGTTGGAACGGTGGCTTCGCCGACCAAATTCAGGTGTATATATCTAGAAAGTTTGCATAAAGGTTCATAGATGGTGTAACTGCAATTCAATAGCTCTGACTTGGGTCGGACTGAAAACAACTCATCATGCTCTCGTGACTGTAATAACCTTGAATCTCCCCGAACTAGCATAGTCTTATTGTTCTTATGCTCCAGAGTGTTGTATCTGTCAGGTTTGCTCTCGTCCTCCCCGTAATGTCTCGCCTTGCAGACACTTGTTGTACTGTAGCTGCTCCGCCAAAGTCGAGCATAGTAATGGTAGGCCCCTGGGGCGACTGCCACTGATGATGATCACCCGGGCGACGAATGTAGGGTCGGTCACCTACCGACGGGGACGAGCTCCAAGCTTGAAAGGTTCAAGACGTCCAGTATGTGTCACGTCCTTTGGGAAGCTGCGCTTTTGGCAGAAATAGTGGGTACTTCTGGTGGACTCAGATCAACTGATGCACCGCAGATCACGGATTTGCAAATTGTCCCTGTGTCAATCCAGCGTGACGTGCAGGTTGCTCGGCAGGGCAGATCCGACCAACCTTTCCGACAGCTATGCAGTTATAGCCTGTGATTATTGCTCTAATATTGACCTTATCAAAAGTTGTCCTCTCTTGTTGCGTGTGGGACAATGTCGCCAATCGTGAGCGGAACCTGAATTTGAAAAATGCTGAAGTTGCCATAACATGTGCGTTGCACTGAGTGGTGTTGCTATTCAAGTGATTTATGATTCCGCGCGCTGTTGGCCAGTAGAGGGAAAGCAGATGCGCTGTTGACGGCCGACTAAAACACAAGTGGTGCCCGAGTAATTCAGAATATACCCTTGCAAAACACGAACACGTCGCTCAGCAATTTTCAAGCTCTGGACGACGAGGGAGCTCTCAGAACTCGGCGAGAGGGGCGGAAGGCTTGATGACGATGGCTATTGGTCCGAAGTGGCCCCGTATCAGTGAAGTTGAGGTTTTTCAGTTTCTCTTGTTCATCTGCACTTGGATGGAGCCGCTGTAGATTCCGTGGGCAGTTGTCATAGACAAGTCTCGTGGGATGCAGATTCATTGCAGCTTGTCAAGACTTGGTTGTTGTACAATCTAGGATAGAAAGAAGGGCACTGTTATGGATTGAACATGCTGCCCAACTAACCTTCCGGCCGTGACATCTTTATATGCTCAGATTGAAAGGAGCTAGCATGGTGTTACCGTGCCTTCGGCGGTCGGGTATCAGAAGGATGAGGAGACTGCGCGAGCTCCGGGACATCATGACTCTGAAAGGCTTGGGGAAGAGGAAGGGTGCTGAAGCCGAGCAAGTTAGGGGCCGCAAGAAAGATCTTGAATAAGAAGCTACAATTCGGATTTTATCCTGAATCGCATCTTATTCCTTCTCGGGATTGCCGTATTTGACTTGAACCATAAATTGCTGCCGAATGAACCAACTACCTAGGTACTCAGTGGGCCGTGGAAAACGTCTGCTCCGAGCTTCCGATAAATGAACAACTTTGACGTAGCTTCCGCAAAGCCCATGGCCCTGACCTGACCTGACCTGACCTGACCATACCGTCACTGCCAGCTCTGTGAGGAATGCCGAACACCGCATCAGGGTGACAATTTATCAAGAACATCTCAAAAGTGGAGTTGATGCGGTACGCTTTATAAGTGACAGAACGGCATCCTTGGCAAAAAGCTTGACCGACTCGATGATCGGACGAAGACAAAGATGACAGGAAGTTGTCAGTTGGGGTCGCATTCAAGTGGAGTTGGCTCGCAGGCTCCTTCTACATAAAGCTTGGGTTGACGAATCGGTACAGTAAGTACCGGACAATTTCGTGCATGAGAGAGTCGGGGTACAACACTGTCAAGGAAAAGGCTCGCTTGGGAACACTGATCGGGGTGTTGATTGGGGCCTTCGTCGCATGTCAGCAAATACTCCGAGCTGGGTGTGTTCGGCAGTGAAGCCGCTTGGCATCAGAGTCCGCGATTGCGGGAAACATTTGCGGGAAACATTCGTAGGACTAACGAATAGCCATGGGTTTTCCAATTCCTACATCTTCAGACGCCTTCCAGATGAATTCAACCCATTGGTGCCAACGTCTCACGTAGGCACTTCTTGCCAACAGGTGTTCCCCTCGAAATACTCGTTGTGAAGCACATGCCGGTGACGTCGGTCATTCTCTTTCCTAACATGACTATAAGTAAAGTAGATTAGCACGCGAATACGAAGAGTTCTTGGAGTATCCTTGAGAGCCCATACTTGTGACATATCTCGAACCTCAGAGGACTGCTTCCAGCAACTCAAGTAAAATGCAATTCCAAATCCTGTTTACCTTGGCCATTTTTCTCTGCACGGCCCAGTCCAGACCTCACCACCACGATAATGGGACCGCCAGTGGAGGCGCCAGCGGAGGGGCCAGCGGGTCCGGTCAGGCGCAGTCACCCGGCATTCTCGACTGTGTCGAGCAAGGTGCAACTTGCGCGACAACTGCAATATCTCAAGATTCCACTATCGCCAAACTCGAATGGTAAGCCCCGATTCTTGTGTTCATGTCTGATGCTACCAAGCAGTATATGCTAACACACAAATAGTGCCCTTGAACTCGTTGAGTGTATTGTGGCGGCTGTCTGAAACATGAACTACGTGGGCGGGTACATGTGTGGCAAGAGCACGAGCTTAAGGCTAATCATGCTATGGTAAAGGGGGGCTATTTCATCAGTACACATATTACATTATCGTAAATATCAATCTTACTATTTTTCTTCGAGTTAATGAAATGTGCAGCCCATGCGAGTGCCCATCAGACATCATGGGTATGGGTGTTCACGACCTACTCCATGGACATGGCTTTAGTGACCGAAATTGGAAAAGAGCGTGAGACCGGCAGTGCTGTAATCCAACTAAAGCGTTACAATTGCCATGGAACTCTCCAGCGCACGTGAACCTCGGTGCGATCTACTGCTATCAGGAACCATGCTCGGTCTGTCACAGCATTACACGATCCATATCTCACGTTACATGCAGTAGCACGATTCGGCCTAGCACGAGATCTTCGGTCGGCAGCTCTCGCCAACAGCTGACTACATACCTCGCCACAGCCTTGGTGGCGCCAAAATATGCCGATATGGGTTCAGGATAGCCTCATGCGGAACTATTTGCCGGGTATCCGGCGACATTTGGCGAGTCCACCGGCTCGGCAATCACCTCGTGTTGGCCACCATTGGCACCGGCCATCGTGAACCCAGGGCATCGTATTGTATGATGACCGTAGCCACCAGAAAGGTGCCTGCCGTTGTGACCGAAAATCTCTGACACGTCAGCTACGGTTTCCCTGGAACTTGCAAATCCATTGAGTGGTACTTCCATTAGGTGTGGGTCGCTTGACATCGGTCTGATTGCCTCGATCCACCCGGCGGCTCTGGAGAAATCTCGCGTCGTAAATTGGTACAGTTACTATCGATCAATATTACGAGGCACCCTGGTTCGTGTACTGTGTATCCCTGGGCAATGGGAGAGTGACAAAATATTTTCCATTCCACACATAGCCTGCAACCTTGCCGATAGCTCAGCGCGAAGAAAGGGTCACCACATCATCGACCAATCTGCCCACAGCCTTCCTTCAATGTGAGCTTGATGCCAGAATGTCGATTCCTAAGATACATATATAAGATTCGTGGCCGGCAGATGGTCAAAAGTCAGGAGGCAGTAGGCGAGGTGACATTGAGGCGCCTGCAAGAGGATCCGACGCCGACGGCTTCGATCGTGTCACTGTTTGGCGAGGTCGGTCAGTTTGGGTCTTGATCGATAATATTGCTAGTTCTGCTGATTTTGGAACCATAAACCTACAATAGAAGCTCTGGCTGGACCAACTGGCCCCTCGTTGAGTACTTCCTTGTAATCCGAGTTGAAGGGAGATGCTATTTATCTATTCAGAGCACTGAAGTGCGGGCATCTATACGAGACATGTAGGACCTGTGACTTACCCCTGATGAAAGAATGTACAGTTCCCGTCGGTACAAAATGATCTGTAAAGGTCGAGGCAGGACCGATATCAAAAGTCGTCGAAGATGACAGCGATGGGTCACTGTCAGTAGAACAGGATGGCATATCTGCCGCGGGCATCGGGTTGCCTGCTGTATTGTACTCCACGGAGCATCCTGTGATCCTCAGTACTAGTCTCGCCTTCATTCAGTTGATCCCGACGACCTACCAGGCAGGGTGAAGAGCGGGTTGTTCCAGGCCGCACAGGCATATTTTCTGCCAGTATCGCAGACGAAGAAGTTGGGCTCATCGAAGCAGTTGTCGACGACCTGGATGTCAGTCATGTTGTTCCCATGTTCCTCGCTGACGCAAATCTCTGGGCATGTCGCAGCCTCCAGTTTGGCATGTTGCAAGCGCCTCGGTACAAGAATTGATCGGGTCCTTTCCTCTGGCAGAGATGGTTCAGAAGGCAAAGGTCTCCTGAAGCGCAGCATAGCCCGTCTGCACCTTGCTGGCTGTAGCATTCTTGCATGTCGTAAGCGTGTGATCCATCAGGCCAGAAGCAGTCAGCTGCGACCAGCGAGAAGAAATGGGTGAACGTGGCCAGGAGGAGCAGAAGGCTGGGGATACGGAACAGAAGGTTGGTTGCGGAGGCAGTCATGATAGTTGATTTCTTCTCGGCTACTGTGGTATAGGGGATGATGAGCTGTACCGTCGGTCTAAGATGCTTTGCTCACGGAATTGCTTTTTCATGGTGGTTATTTGCAGGATATTTATGCTTTTCAACGAAGACGTACGATATCCTTCAAGAGATAGATGTGTAATGAAACCCATTCAGAGTGTTCAACCATGCTGAGGTCGCTTCACCGGAGTGACCGTTACTGCGACACTAATCGGAAGACTGCCGGATCGGGTGTTGCCCCTCTGTGATCCATGGCACAGCGGTTAAGCGAAGACTTCCAATGTTCATTGTGATGAGGGGAACCTAGGCCTGGGTCTGAGATACCCGGACACCTAGGCGGAGACTATATCCCGAACGTGTGTCGTACCGTCAACAAACAACTACGCCGACAGCCTTTCGAGACCTCATCGAGACGTTTTGTTCTGGCCTCCCGCCTGATCTCATCGCTGTTGCATGTAACTGAACTTCAGCCTGACAACAAAAAAAAAAAGTCCTACCATCAAACAGCCCTTCTCGTTCGTAGCCTCAGTGACCCACCCGTACCAATCGGCCCACCTCCAGTGAAAGCTCAATTTCTGGAATGCGTTTCACTGCGCTCTTGATCAATCGCTCTCGTTGTTCCTCTCTGTGCTCCCTCCTTGCTTCCACCATGGCTATTTTCAGCTGATCTTCGTCCAACGCTCCCTCGCCGATGGTCATTGCTGCCTCCTGCCTCCGCTGCCCATCCACCTCGGCCACACTTTCCCCCGGCACTAGACCCAGCGTGAGTGGCCATCCCAACATGATCTCTGCAGGCAAATACTTGGGTTGTGCTTTTTCGTGAAATATTTTCGAATTTTTCCTTTTTTTAAGCGCTACCCCTAGTTGCTAGATAGTAGGAGTATTATCTTCTAAACAGTAAATTTTACACTAAAAGTTTTACCCTAAAGCTAATACTCTACTTAGTTACTCCTTAACTCCAAATATTATTATACAAGCTAATAATCTTCCTTTTATTATTAATAATAGCTAATTCAATTATATAATAATACTTTATTATACTATCTAAATTAGGTTACTATATCTCAATATCTACTTTATATATATTTAAGCTAAAAAGCGTATTATTTTTCTTCTTCTTTTTTAGCTAGCTAAAACTCTAAGCCCTCTTTAAAGAGCTATACTAAATACTAATTAGCATTATACCTATAATATTTTTATAAAATTATAAAAAGGGCTTAATACCTTATTACTAAACTTAAGTATTATATAAAATTAATAATTATCTACCTTAAAAAAGCTAATAATAAAAATAACTATAATCTAATAAACTATATAATTCCTTAAAACCTAGGTAATAAGGGAGTTACACTATATAAAGGCATTAATACTTAAAGTAAGAGTATAAATAATATTATAAATAGTATAAAGGTTCTTACTTACCTACTAACTCTTATTCTTATAAATAGTACCTACTTACTTAAGGGTTTTAATATTAGTAAAATTAATAAATACTATTATTATATAAAAGGTAGTATTAATTTAAGTATTTATATTAAAAAGGTAAATAAGGGTAATAATATAGGAGTATAATAATTACTTATTTATTTAGGTAGCTATTATTATTTTCTACCTATTACTTCCCTTAAATACTAGCCTTATTTTAACTACTAACTTAAATATAAGCTTAATATAGCTAAGTAATATTAGCAATTTACTTATACTTTAAAATTTAACCTACTTATAATTAATAATAATATTATATAAACTACTATTATAAACCTTAAGGAGCTATATATAAATACTAAAGTGCTAACCTACCTTCTCCTTTTTAGCTAAACTATTAAATAGTATACCTATAAGTTAATTTAAAATAAAATTTAATATTATAATCTTATTACTCCCTATCTAATTATATATAAAAATATATATATCCTTACTATTAATAATATATTTAATTAGCTTTTAAACCTTATTAAAGAGTATATTATAATTAATTTAGGGGCTAAAATAGCCTACTACTTATTAACTACTTATTATAAATCTTAAATTTATATATTTTAAAATATTTAAAGGATAAAAATTAAAAAACTATAATAAGAGAAAGATAATATTAACTATTTATAGTAAATACCTTATTATAATAAAAAAGCTTATTTAAAAGCTTAAAAAATATATTAGTAAAGCCTTTAGCTATTTTAACTAATTATATATAATATAAAACCCTAAAATTACTATATATATCCTACTATTTTTAAAAAAGTACCTTTTTATTATTATTTAGTTATATTATTTACTCCCTATTAAATTAAAATTATAAGTAAAATATACCTACTTTAAAATAAAGTATAAAAAGCTCCTTAATTATTACCTTACTAGCTTTTAGCCCTTTAATTTTAATATAAAGTATAAATATATTAACCTTATACTTATATAGCTTTTTAACTTTCTTTTAAAGTATAAAAAACTTTTTAAATTACTTACTATTAACCTTTAGCCCTTTTAACTTAATATAAAATATAAATACTTTACCCTTAAGTAATTATAGCTTACTAACTTTTAAATTAAGGTATTTAATCTTTTTAAGCTATTTTATTACCTTAGAATTTAGTATTTAATTTTAAATATTAACTTTATTTAGCTTTAACTCCTACTATTATTACCTATCCTCCCCTAACTCCTTTAGTAGCTTTTTAACTTACTATATTATAATTAGTTAATAATTATATAAAAGGGTTATAGTATTATATAACTCCTTATTAAGACTTAGTTAATATTTAAGCTTATCCTTAGTATAACTAATATACTCTTATAGTATATTTAATATATTATAAGCTATTATAAGCTAATTATAAAACCTATTTATATTTACCTTAATTCTTACCCCCTCCCCTTATAGCTCCTTAAATATTATTATAAGCTTAGTAAGTATAGTATATATAAAAATAAGCTAAATATTAATACCTTAATCCCTACTTTTAGCTTCCTTTATTATCTTATCTATTATATTTATAGTAACCTCCTTTACTTTATAAGCTATTTAAATTATATCCTTAAGGCTAGTAGTATCCTTATTAATAGTATTTATATTCTCCTATACCTATTATAAGGTACTTTAAAGGCTCCTTATCCTCTTATTAGTAAAAGTAAGCGCTATTTATATTATCTAAAATATAGCTATAAGGTTAATCCTCTACTTAATAGCTATAATAAGGTACTACTATACCTACTATACCTTAATATTAAGGCTAATAACCCTCTTATTTATAAAAGTAAGGTTATACTATATTTAATTTAAAAGTACCTATAAACTTATAACCCTCCTTATAGTAATTATTAAATCCTAATATACTAATTTTATATAAATCTTAAAATCTATTATCTTCTCCTTAATAATATATAGGCTTTATTATATTTAACTCAGCTTAGCTTTTAAACCTACCTCCTATTTCTTAATACCTTCCTAATTATAATATATTTATTATAAGTTAAAATTAAGATTTATAACCTTCTTAAAAATATACTTAAGGTTATATTATACTAAAAGTAATAATATAAGTAAACTTATAGCCCTATCCCTTACTAACCTCTAGCTATTTTCATCTCATACAACCTATTAAGGTTACTTATATAAGGATAACTTAAGTAATATATCAGCTTATAGTAAAATATCTCTATAAATCTCACGTAAATTAAGTATATAGAGCTCCTTATTAATAATCTGCTATAGGGAGGCTAGGAGTAGGGGTTTAAGTAACTATCTAAGGTAGGTAGTTATTAGGGGTAGAATTTAGGTGCTAGGGTATTAACTTTCATCCCTAAGTAGCTTAGACTCTGCTATACCTAGGATAATTAATCTGCAGACCCTACTAAGATTAGCATTAAACGGGCTATAGGGCTATAGAGCTTAGTTTAACATCTACACCTAAACCACAGGGGTAGGTTGGTTTTCTTAAGATTTCAACATATATCATTATTCTCCGTTACTTCCTATAAAGACCAGATTTCAAAATTCTAACCAAATAATACATTGGCTGGTCTATCCTCCCTGCACATACCCAGCCCCAGAGCCCGTGCGTCCATCAGCCTATAGGACAGCTCACATCAGTACCAACAGCGCGTATCTTCCGGTATGCCCCAGCCTCTGCAAGATGGCACACTGCCCGCCAGCAGCAGTTCCGCATAGCTGGATATAATACACTCAAAAACGGTCCCGAGCTAAGCTGGCTGGCCCGGGCGCACACCGTTGGGCAGCACCTAGAAGCAAGTCGCCCAGAAGATTACCATAAATAATGTAATCTATGTAACTATCTCTATGGAACGAGCAAGGCCGCTATTCCTGAAGACCTTGGACTGTCCAGAAAGATTATTATCCTGTTAATGGTCTCAAATATCAGGTACAGATATTGTGCAACTTCTGGCTCCAGAATGCTAGTTGAGCACTTAAGCCCGAGCCTCAGCCAACACGGTGTTATCAAAGTATGGGCTGTGGAAGTGTGGGTATTATGGACGCCCGGATGGCAGCGCAGTTTGGGCCATATAGTGCCCTATAGCCTGGCTTCCTTAAAGGGCATTTTGTTTAAATACGCTGGAGTATACCGTTTATGATGTTAGGTATGGTAGGTGCCGTTGCTATGAGCTAGATACGGTATCAAATAATTTTTACCGTGGGCATAGAGACCTATGCACAGCCTAGCCTGCTAGACAAACCAAATGCGCCTCTATACACATATAGACTCTAGTTCTCCCTCATTAATATTCACACACACAACAAAAAGAGGTTAAGGAGAACACAGAAGAATACTATTACTATCAACACCACCAGCTAAAAGATGCCAGCCATCTATCAGGTAAATTAGGTAAGTAGCATCCTCTTATACTTCAAGCATCTATATATTACTACCCTCCTCACTATCACTATATACCTTAAAACTATAACCTCCACAGCACCCAGGCTATCCCACCATAACACTATCTCTTCTATCCTATTATTATCTCCATCTAAGTACCACATCTTATATCCTACTATAGCATTAACTCATCTATCTCATCCTTCTCTTCATTAAATCATTATATCCTATACCCTACTATTATATAAGCTACCCTTATCTTCCCATCTATCCTATTATAATACTCTCTATCCTACTATTATACCTCTATTTTATTACCCCCTATTATTTCTTATTAAAAGCTTAAAATCTAAAATAAGGTTTTTAAATTATTTAGCTAATAATATTATATTAATTAATTAAATCTTTCTAAACCCTTAAATAGCTTAAACTTCTCCTTCTCTATATCTTAATTTATATCTTATAATATCTATTAATATAATTAATCCTAATTCTAATATAATAAATTAAAAGCCTACTAATAATATAAAATTAAATCTAAACTTTAATTTAATTAATAATTTTAATTATAAATTTAAAAACCCTTTTTAAAAACTTAATAAAAAAATGCAATAAATATCCTTAAGAAAACTCTTAAAGAGAATATTAAAATTAATATTAATAATTTCCTTAATCTACTACTTATTATAATAATACCAATCTTAATTAAGAGTAAGTATAAAAAGCCTATATTATTAAACTTACTAAAGTATAAGTAGTAAAAGGTAAATACTATACTAATATATAGGTTAAAGCCTTAGTATAAAAAGGCAAATATTATATTATACCCTAAATTTATCTTAAAATATTAAAAAACTCTATCCTATAATCCTAAGAATATAGTTAAAAGGCTTATTAATACTATTAAATTTTAAGCTTTAATAAATAGTAAATACTATAAATTTATTAAAAAATAGTATAAGTATAACCTTATAAAAGCTACCCTTTAAGGGCTTAAAAGGCTTAATAATTAAAGGTATTAAAGAAAGGTAGTTATATAATAATTTAATAAAATTTAATTTAAAAAAATAAAAATAAAATTATATAATAATATAAAAAAGTTTATTATCTTCTTAATTTATTCCCCTAATATTTAAGAAAAAAATACTAAAAAAAATGCCCTATTTACCCTATAGCTTTTACTTAACTAAAAGCATTTTATAAAAATTTTTTTTAAAATTAAAATACCTATATTAGGTTTAATTATATTTAATAAAAAAACTAAGAAAATAGTTAAATTTATAACAGTATTTCTATAGCACTATAGCTTTAATATTAAAAAGGTATATACCTTTCTCCTTTATATTACTAGCTATAAGTAAGTAATTAACTTTATAAAGCTATAAAGTAATAATAAAGAGATTTTTAATTAAAACTTTATTAAAAAAAATACTAACTTTTAAAAGGATAAATTTACCTATATCTTTAAGTTCCTTTATAAAATAAATATAAACTTAAGGAAGAAGGAAACTATTAAGGTAATAATAATTAATTAAGCTATAAAAAGTTAGGATAAGTATAATATTTAAAAGAAAATAACTATAAGGAAATAAAAGATACCTAAAAGCGCTACCTATAAAGCTTATTAGCTATTTAAATCTTATTATAAGGGGTATATATCTATTATTTTTTAAGTTAACTATAAAAGTAAGGAAAAGATTTTTAAGTTAACTTTAATATTAAAGCCTTTCTTTCTATTAAATAATAAAAAGTAAAAGTTTTAAATTTTAAATATAAGGAAACCTAATAATAAGTATAATATAAAAACCTATTATATTACTTTTATTAAATTACCTACTAATATATATATTAAAAAAATAAAGTATACTTTTAAAGTTATCCTCCCCTAATTAATTACTAGTATTTCCTTTAAATAAGATAAACTTTTATAAATAAATGCCTTTAATATATTTAAAAAAATTTATCTAAAAGTTTAACTACTCCTTAATAAGCTAGTTATTAGTATAATTAATTCTTAATCCTTACTTAAAAAGATTCTTCTTTATAATTTCTTTAAGAGTATTAAGATAAAAAATATTAGCAGCCTATTTATTATCTTTCTCTAAATATCCTAAAATAATTATAGCTACTTATTATTATTTTAATAGCTAAAATAAATCCTTAGTAAATTTTTAAAATACCTTAATATATAAAAGGGTAAGGTTTTTAATATTTTCCTTATATTTAAATATAAATCTTCTTTTATAAAAATATAAGATAATTAGGAAGTATATAAGAAAGTTAAGGAGAGAGTTATTAAAAAGTTAGTACACCTTTATATAATATAGCCTACCTATAATACCTATTAAATAGCTAACCTTAATAAAATCTAGAAAAATATTACTATATAATAAACGCTAAATATTATTAGTAATAAATAAATAAATTACTTTAACTTAAAATAATAAAATAAAATTAAAGCCTATATCTTAAATAGTAAAAACCTATATCTTTACTTATAGTATAACTATTAACTATCCTAAATTATAAAATCTAACTACCTTAAGTATACTTTATATATTAGTTTATAAAACTAATTTATAAAATAATTTATAATATTTTAAGCTTATAAGCCTAAAAGTAAAAATATTAAGATATTTAAAAAATTTATATTAACTTAGCTTTTATAAACCCACCTAATTTAAACTATTATATAATCTTTATTATTTATAGTATTAAGTAATATAGAGAGGAAAAAAAAAAGGTTAATTACTTAAAAAAAGTACTAGCTTTATTAGTAATTCCTTTAAATCTTTATATTAAAGATAAAAAATTAATACCTTATAAATACTATTATATATATTAATAATTAAAAAAATAATATTAATAAGGTTTTAAAAAAGGTTAATAACTTAATAATCTTCCTTTTTATTACTATTAACTATATTACCTATACTCTTATATAATAGTAAAAGGTTAAAAAGGTTACTTAAAGGAAGGGCTATACTATTATAATACTTTTCCTTTATAGTAAAGAGCTCTTATTTAACTTTAATATTTTTTATAAACTTTAAGATTATAAAATAAAGGCTACTAAATAGGAGATATTTATAATAAAATAGATAAATTCTAATAATATCTATAGGCTTATTTAACTAACTATTATTATAATATTAGGCTAAAAAATCTATAAGGATATTAAAGGCCTTATTTAATATTCTTTTAAAATCTTTAAGGCCTTTATATAAGCTAAAGAATATACCTATAATATAACTTAAGTTATATTTTTTAATATAACTACCTTATTAGCTAACTATAGCATATAATAGGATATTATACTCCCTATTTTTAAATAAATAGTAAAGTAACTTACTAATCTCTCTAATATTCTTATTAAGATAAATTAGGTAATACTTAACTATATAGGAAAAAAATATATATATAAAACTAAATATTTTAATATATATAGCTACCTTTATTATAGTTATTACCCCCTTTTATCTCTTTATAAGTATTTAAATAAATATAATTAGCTTAAACTATATATCTCTCTTATAGTACTAAACTATATTAAGTATACTTAAGAGTAATTATTATATTTAAATAGCTATTATAATATAAATAATTAAGCTATATTAGCCTTAACTTTAAAGCTTTATAAGAAGTATCTTAAAAATAAGCCTTATATTTAGGGTATAAATTATAAAGGGGTATAAAAAATTAAAAATATTAAATTATATTAAAAAATTAAATATATTAAATATAAAAATTATACTTTTTAGAAACCCTATATAATATATAAAAAGTATATATATATAAGGCCTAATTTTATTAAATATAATAACTATCTTCTTAAGAAACTCTATAAAAAGTATAAAAAAAATATATATTAGGTAATTAATTAACTAATATATAAAGATTATACTCTTAAAAAACCTTATAAGAAATATAATAAGCTATACTAAAGGTTTAATTACCCCCTATATAAAATTTATTATAAAAAAGCACTATATAAAAAAGGGTAGGAATATATTAATTTTAAAAAAAATAATAGCAAACTAAATAAATAAAGGGAGGATAATACTAAATTCTACTATAAATACTAAATTAAAAGCTAGAGGGATTATCCTCTCTAACTACTTAAATATAGCAATACTAAAGGTATATATTTAAATTAAAAGCTATTAAGCTATATTAAATATAGTACTAAATACTACTTCTATTTATATAAAGGTTATACTAAAAATATAAAAAAATATAAGTTAGAATATAGTACCTATACTAATAAGCTAGTAAAAAACAAAACCAGCTATATTACATATACTTATAATAATTATAAAAAAAAGGTTTAGCTCCAAAAAAAGCTTAAAAAGGAAAAATAGCTAATAAAGGAGTAACTTTTAACTAAACACTAGTTTTACTTCAAATACCTAATAAAGTATCTCCTTAAAAAGGAGCACACAGTTAAGGGTTAAAGCAGCGCATCAAGTAATAATACATCAAACGCCAACAACAACACAGAGACCACCAGAGCAGAGCAGGTAAGCATACTATACCTCCCCCATCTAGCACCTACTAACCCTACCTAAGCCAATACCTAGCTCTATAAAAGCTACTAAAATAATAAAGTTAAAATATCTATTAATAATAAGGTTACTAAGAATAGGGTTAATAGGGCTCTAATAATTACATTATTAATAATAAACTATATACAAAATAAGAAGGAGCCAGAATATAACAACTAATACACCCCAATCATTATCCACTTTATCACCATATTAGCATTACAAGAAAACTATAATTTCACTAAGAACATCCAGAAAACTATATATAGGTTACTAAAGTAACTATAAAAGATTTATATAGAGGTCTTAGTAAAAAACAAGTAACTCACACTAATTAAAACCTTATATAAAACAAATTAAGCAACTATAACAGGGGGGATATTCTTAATTATAAAAGAAATATTTATAAGTATTATAAAACTTTCTATAAAGGTAAGTATCTTTACTAATATAAAAGGTAATATTCTTATCTATTAGCTAATAGGCCCACTAATAATACACTCTAATAATTATATTAGTACCTATCTAATTAGTATTCTTTTAAATTTTATATTTCTATTAGGTAGTAATAAACCTATAAATATTTTACTTATTATTATATTTACTTCCTACTCTTATTTATTAAGAGTATAATATATATATATTTAAAATATAATATTATAATACCTTTACTTATAATAAGGTGTTAAAGTATATTAAACTAGTAATACCTAATTATTATACTTAAAATTTTTTAAATCTATTAATTATAGGTATTATATTAAGGATTTTAAATTATATTAATATTAAGGTTAAATTAAGATTATTTAATATTAAAATTAGGGCTAGTAATTAATATCTACTTAATTACTAGCTAAAATAAAAAGAGAAGGGGCTATATTTCAATACTTATTCTCCCCTAATAAATAATTAAAACCCTAACTTATTATAAATAGCTTTAAATAGTAGTATATTAGATAATAAAACTACCTACCTTAATATATCTATTAAATTATAAATTACTAATTATATATTAACCTTAAAATATAACTATTAAATTTATATACTTAACTTATATTTAAATAAAAATTTTATAGCTATTTATAAATATTAAATATACCCTTAAAGTTAAAATATATTAAATAATAATTAAACTAAAACTAATATTAATATTTATAAATATTATAGTAAGATAAAAGGTATAAAACTAAAGTTAAATATATAAAGTATTAATAAGTAGGTAAATCTTAAGTTATAAAAGTTAAAAGGGGCTTTTATAAGATAAAATTAAGATATACTAACCTATATTATTACTTATTACCTTTAATTATCCCTTATCTATTTATTTTATATACTACTTTCCTATTTAGCTATACCTTTATACTAATATATATCCCTTAATATACTATTACTTTATTATATAGAAAACCTATCTTTTATCTCTTATTTTATTAAAATAATTTAATAAAAAAAATAATAAATATTAAAAAAATAAATTATATAATTTTAATACTTATACTTACTACCTTAATTAACTATTAATATTAAAAATTCCTAAATAAGCCTAAAATACTTAATACTATAAGTAAAATAAGCCTTATATTAGTTACTTATAAAATAAGTAGTAATAATAACTTACTATTAAGTATAAACTATAATAACCTTAACCTTATAACCTTTAACTTCTCCTTATTTATTTATATTAAATAAAAATTAATTAATACCTTTAAATAATTTATTATTAAAAAAAAGCTATTTAACTCTATCCTTAAGCTTTTATACCTAATATATAAATCCTACCTCTTATATATAATTTATAATTTTAATATTTCTTCTAACTATATTTAGCTCTTTTAATTCCCTTTACCTTTACTATTACTATTAGTATATCTACTTATATTAATAGTAATATTAAATCTACTATTATTAATTTTATAAATAATAAGGTTTTTAAAGTATAAAAGTATAATATTTCTAAATAAGTTAATAATTAATTTACTAAATTTAAAAATATATATATTTATAGTAAATATATAAAAAATAAGCTAAAACTACTTATTACTTTTACCTTTAAATATATTAAGTAGGTAATTATTATAATACTTATATATATTAAATAATATAAATATATATAAAATACTATTATTAATAAATATAGCTACTTTATTAGTACGTAATTTAAGGCTAGCTAAATACTTAACAGCTATATTAAGGATTTCCTTAAGCTTTATTAAAATCTTAACCTTATTTATATTATAGCTAAAATATTCCCTATTAATATTTATAGCTTAATTATTCTATATATAATAATAAAAATATAACTTAAAAGCTATTTTAAAATAATTTAAATACTATTTCTTATTATTTTAATAGCCTAAAAATATATAAATAATAATTAATAGCTTAAATAAAGGTATAAGAAATTATTTTAAGATAACTTAATTTTATTTATTTAGTAACAATCTTAGCCTATAATTAAATAATAAGCTAATTAATATATTACCTTATAGCTTTAATTTATAGCTTAAAACTTATATTAAATTAAGGGGGGAGGGTAAGAGTTAATATTTTCTTTTTATAGGATACTATAATTATAGCTTAATATATCTTTATAAGCTTACCTTATTATAGAGCTATAATTATAATATAATATCCCTATAAAGCTCCCTCCTTATAAAAGCTATAAGAAGAGTATACTTAGGTTAAAAAGCTAATATAATTTACTATACTATTTAAATTAAACCTTTAAATAACCTCCTTTTATATAAACGCTAATATAAGAATTTATTACCTCTATATAAAAATAAAATAATTATTATTATTTTTACTAATCCCTATTTTTACTTATTAAATTATAATTTTAAATCTTTACCCTTTATTATCTTTTTAATTACTTAAAAAATTATCCTTAAATATTAATTTAAAAAAATAAATAATTATTATTATCTTTATTAATTTTAATACTTAAACTATAATTCCTAAATCTTTACTCTTTATTATCTCCTTAATTATCTAAAAAACTATCTCTAAATATTAAGTTAATACCTATAGCACTATCTTTTATAAGTTCTTTATATTAAAGTATATTATTATTATTATTATTATTATAAATAAAGATAAATAAGATCTTCTCTACCTTAATATTAATACTAATCTTTTTAATAACTACTTTCTAATATTTCCTACCTTTAATATTATACTTATACTAACCCTTATTAATACCCTTAAAATAAAATTTCTTTAAATCTCTATTATTATAAATAAATAATACCTTCCTTTTCTTACTTTAAAGTATTTATACTTTTATATCTATAATATTTACTATAAATACCTTTAAGGTTATATTATTAGCTAAGCTCCTTTATATATTAGTATTAGAAGTATTTTTAAGTATTAAAAAGAAATATATATTAATAATAAAACCCTTTAAAGCTTTATTATTACTAGTTAAGCTTTTTAATATACTAATATTATAGGTAAGTCTATTTATAAGTTACCCTTTAAAGCTTAATACCTATATAGCTTATACTAAAAATATACTTAAGTATAGCACTTAATTATTATAAGCTTATTTATTACTCTCCTTTTATAATAAAATTAGTATATACTAATAATAAATTATAAGATATACTTACTTAAATAGCTAAACTTAGGATCTTATTAGTATTAAAGTATACTTTAACTTATTTAAGATATTATAATAAAAGGCTAATAAAAAAATCCTCCTTTAATATACCTTAAAGCTTTTTAAGCTTATATAATTTATTATATATATAGATAAAAAATAGTATATAGGAGTAATAATTTATCCTTATAAGGGTAATATAGGTAAAAAAAGTATATTTATTAATATTATTTTAATAAGTTTTAATAACTTTAAAAAAAAGGTAAAAATAATTATTTTTAAAGTTTTATTAATTAAGGTTTACCCTACTCTTATAAATTAAGTTATCTAACTAATATTAAGGTAATTATATATACTTAAATATAATAATAAGTTTTATAGAGTAATTAATTAAATAAGGGAGCTACTAATAATTAGGCTTAATAAATAGCTATAAGTATTTAATTACTAATAATATTTAAATATATAAGTTTAGGGTAAAAACTTAAAATTTTATATAAATATATAAGAAATATAATTAACCTAAATAATACCTAAATTAATAATAATATTAGCTATTAATATAAACCTATATAAAAGCCTTTTTTCTTAAGGAAAAGCCTTTATATTTAAGATTTTCTTCCTAAAATATACCTAAAGAGATTTATAATAAAGTTATTTAAATAAACCTTTCCTCTAAATCTTTTTAAAAAAATATCTTTAAAAAGATATACTTTAAAAGATTTACTTAAAATATACTTATAAAGAAAAGATAAAGAGATATAATTAATAAGCTATATATAAAAAGATTTATTTAATAAGCCTTTCTTAATACTTAAAAATAATTTTAATATATTTAAATAATTACCTTTAAAAAAATGTACTTAAAAGAATACTTTTAAAAAGATAAATTTAAAAAAATATAATTAAAGATACACTAAAAATAATATATATAGGAATTAATATAAAAATATATAAATTAAAAGAAATAACTTATAAACATCTATAAAAAGAAAAGTATTTAAAAAAACTTATATAGAGAGTATTTTAAAAATACTACTTATTAAATTTATATAAATAATTTAGCTTAATAAAAATTATATTAAAATATATCCTTTATCTCCTAATTCTTATTTTACCTTATCTTCTACCTTTATCTCTACTACTACTATTTAGCTACTATATTTTAGCTACTACTTTAGCTATTCTATTATACTACCTAAAATTTTAACTATATAGCTATTTAAGCTACTCCTACTTAATTTAACTATATTAATAAAAAATTACTAAGTTAATATAAAATCCTAAATAATAAAGTAAGTTAAGCTAGCTAATTTTAAAAATCTATATACTTATTACCTATATATTAATTATATATTTCCTAACTATTTATATAATAATTATTTATAACTAAATACTAATACTTACTAATAATATTTATATATTAATTATTTATATTAATATATTAAAATTTACTTAAATAATTATAACTTAAATATTAACTAC